>CM076846.1:194817733-195023978 GCA_039519185.1 Astragalus membranaceus | reverse complement strand
CGTATACGGTTGACCTCAACCGAACGTATACGTTTGACCTCAACCGAACGTATTCGGTTGACCTCAACCGAACGTATTCAGTTGACCTCAACCGAACGTATTCGGTTGACCTTAACCGAATGGGTCTGTTTTGCTTCGTCCACAAACCGAATGCTTCGCGAAAATGCAGAAGTGAAAAAAACGATAAAAGACAGCAAATCAAGCAAAATGCAAGTAAATGAGGATTAGAAATCGTGTACCTTATATTCCGAAAATGAGTTTGAAGGTTAAAATCGAAGATTGATTGGGTTTGGGAGAGGGAGAAGTCGAAGAGGGTGAGGGAGAGGGAGAGGGAGAGGGAGAGCGTTTCGGCTGAATGTGTTTTTGGTGGGTGTGAGGGGGTGTGAGGGGTTTGAGAGGGAGAAAGAGTGTTTTTGAGTTAGGGTATTTTTGGGTTTAGGGGGGGGGGTGAGTAGGGAGGGGTGTGGGAAAAGTGGTGGCAAAAAATAATAATGAAAAAAATTGTCTAGAATTCCAAGACCAAATAATTATTAAACAATTTTTTTGACCGACAATAATTATTAAACAATAAAAGTCTAAAGATGTGTTTATTTTCGCCATTACCAAATTACAAAGTAATCTTGAAGTTTTTTTCCCCCAATTTTTAAAATGTGCAGAGAAGTTGCTGAAGTGGGGGTGGAGCTTAGTAATAGAAAGAGCATGCAACGTTCTGATTTTGCTTTGAGGGCTTGTGAGCAGAAGAATTCCATATCCTGACGGCTAGAAGAATGCAAATGAAGGAGTAGCCAGTGAAGTTGGCGAAGGCTATGGCAACTTGTAGCTGTGAAAGAAGAAGCAATGAACCAGATTTATGGGTCACGATGCTGCATCTGTGCTACGAAGAAGGCAGAGGAGGCTGAACCTCTGTTTAATTACTCTTTCTTCCTCTCTCACACTCGCCTTTTCATTTCTTCTGAAAAATTGAACAAATGCATTTGAGTTCAGTCCGTTGCGTGGCTTACGGCAATATATGGCGTGTTGCGGCGATTGTATGTGATTTGAAATCTCACCGCAATTGCGGTAACGATGCCGAAGCGGCACAACCGCAACCGCAACAGTGCGGCCGCAATTTGTAATGCGGTCCACAATTTAAAACACTAACTCACACCCCTTTGCTTCCGTCCCTCTCATCCTTCTCTCTTGTTTTTCAATCTCAGCTCCTGATTTTTTTGCCAACTCTACTATTATGCTTCACTGTTTCTCCATTTTTTCTTCTCCCGTCCCCCCCCCCCCCCCCCCAAAAATTTATTCAATTAGAGAGAAGGGAGAATTAGAGAGGAAGAGGAAAGGACAAGACCGAGTGAAAGGTGTTTCACATTCAGGGAGAGAGAAAAGTAAGGAAAATTGTTATCCAAAATTTAGTGTTGAAATGACAAAAATGCCCTTAAAAGTTTGGTGCCATATTTGGCCTCAAGCTCCCGCTTAAAAGGTAGGATATTCAACGAATGAGCCATGTGGCACCAAACTATTGCCCGCACAAATATCTTTGAGCATTTACAAGTATGGATTTAGAGGAATACTCGCACCCACACTATTGCCATCACTATCCATATTACCCTTGCCCTGTTTTCCAAGTCCACCATGGGCTTTCATCCCCGCAAATTATTATGGCATCCGCAGAGACTCCTCCATACGCATAAAATTTAGCAAATAAGTAATATGTTTGCACATAAAAATTTATACTCCATTCGTTTTACATGTCGGTTTTAATGAAATTTTGTTTCATTTTACTAGTCATTTTCAAAGTTCATTACAAAATTAACAATTATGTTCTCAATAGTATTCTTAATTATTTATTACAAAGAGAATTAGGTCGAATGAAATAATAAATAGTTTTTAATAAGGGAAATAATAAATAGTTAATCGCATTATAGAGAGGAAAAAACAAATAATTTAATTAAAAGTAACAAAAATTTATTAATTTTCTCGTTACGTGTAGATAACTTTAAAACATGTATTGTGAAGTTAATGGAATAGACTTAATTATAGTTTTGGTCCCCCTATTATGATTCACACGGATAACATCTTATTCTTTGTATAAATAGACTTAGACAGAATTCAATTACAATAAATATTTCAAGTTATTAAAAAATGAAATTTCACAACTATAGAATATTTTTTCTTTTGACATTTTTTATCGTCACCAAATACATTTCATCAGTAGTAAAATTATATTAACAATAGATAATATTTTCCTGTTGTATCTCAAATACATAATATAAAATAATTATTTTAACAATGTGTAACATTCCACCATTAAAAATTAATAGTAATGAAATTATAGTAACAACATGGAATGTTTGCCCGTTTTTTTTATCAAAGGAATGTTTACCCGTTGAAATTAAAAACTAAAAACTTAAAAAAAATCGACAATATCTAGTACTTTCACGGCTCAAGAAAAATGTCCATTTATAAGAAATAAGGATATTAATGAAAACAAATATAAAAATGATTATATCGACAACGTGTTATATTTCCCCGTAGGAAATCAAAAATAATGAAATTGTATCAACAATATGTAATGTTTACCTGTTAAAACAACAAAAAAAGAATATAAAATAATATTTATAAATAGATAGTTGATAGTTGATAAATAGATAGTTGAGGATTAGTGTTTTTATTAAATAGATAGTAGATAGATTAAAAGAATGGAATGTGAAAAGAGGGAGAGGGAGAGAGAGAGAAAGAATAAAGGTGGGAGAGATAGAGTGAAAATTGAGAAAAATAAGAGTGAGAGAAAGGTCAAAAAGTGAGTTTTTAAATGTGAGATAAAAAAATTTAAGAGATGATGAGAGAAAGTGGAATCCACAAAAATAAAAAATGAGATAGAATAACTATGAAATTCCAAATTTGCCCTCAAAAAATAAAAAAAATTAAGTGGGCAATTTGATAATATTATTAATTATTTATTTTCTTAGATAGATATTTTAGATATGGTTAGTTTGATATTTTTAATAGTGATTGAGTTGATTAAATAAATAGTTGATGATTAGTATTTTGATTAAATAGATAGATCAAAAACCCAGGGGGGTGTGGTTGGGGCTCATCCTCCATTAACCAAGTGTCGAGGGTTCGATCATCGCCTTAGGTATGGAGCAACTTTAAATCCCTGGGTCAGCTGTCCCACCCTTCGGGGTGCCTCCAATCCAGCGAGGGGATTAGTTACTGCGTTCGGCGGTGGATACCTGGTTAATACCAAAAAAATAAAATGTGAAGAGAGAGAGATAGAGAGAAAATTGAGAAAGATAAGAGTGGGAGAGAACTAAAAAAGTGGGTTTTAAAAATGAGAGAAAAAAATTTAAGAGACGATTAGAGAAAGTGAGACCTCAAAAAAATGAAATAAAATAATTATAAATTTTCAAAAATACACTCAAAAAAGTAATAAGTTAAATGAATAATTTGGTAATTTGAGACGCTAATTGATAACTGGTTGATGACTAGTTGATAAGTTAATATTCCCCGTTGTTAAAAAAAAATAAATTACCAACTAGTCAAATTGACATCCCTAAATAGGTAATCAAGTAATACAAAACCAATACAAAACTGGAATATGAAAAAGAAATGAGAAGTCCGTTTAGTAATATCCAAATGAAAATATTATTGGATATAGATTATAGATAGAGCTATCGTTCAGTTGATTATGACTCACCGATAAGAAAACGCCATGAATGAAGCGTTGGCGTAAGTTAGTTAGGCGAAGCGTTGGCGTTGAGATTACGTGCACTGCAACTGTTCTTCTCTTTGTTTTCTTGTTGTCGTGGCTTGCTTGCGGAACTTCAACTGAAACTCAAAGTGTTAGTTATCACTTAACGGTGTGAAAGAGAGTGAGCGTTACCATGACCGTAGTCTCGCTCTTCCTCACCGCCACCAAACTCACCGGAGCTCTATTCACTCTCACCGTCACCGCCAATGCCTTCTCATTCTCTCGTTTCCGCAACAAAAACCTTCGCCCTTTTCGTTCCCCTATCGACGAATCCTCTGACACTCTCGCCGATTTCAACATTACCGGTAAGCAATTAACAAATATCCTCACACTCACTCATCTCACAATTTCCGTAAATTTCCGTAACTACGATTCGACCTTCAGCAGTGTACTCGTTAATTGCTGCTATTTTCTCTGCTTAGCATAACCGTAACCGTACTACGAATTTCAATTGCACAGAAAACTGTATTATGATTGATTTGTTGATTGCTATTACGTTTCGAAATTAGCGTTAGTTATCTTATGTGTTTGCAATTGCAACTTATGAAACACCAACTCAGACACGGACACACTACAGACACTCCATAGACACAGACACACAAACACCGATAATAATTTCGAAAATGGAAGTAATTGAAGTGTATGTCCCAAATCCCAACACAACACATGTTGGATGCCGGACACATCTTCGATCTGAACTGTCGGTGCTACATAGATTGCAAGCATGTTGTTGAATAGGAAATTCTATTTTTTAATTTTTAATTTTGCAGAAGGAGAAAATGGATTTTTCTTTGGTCTAGCGACAGCACCAGCACATGTTGAGGACAAGCTTGATGATGCTTGGCTTCAATTTGCTGAACAAGAAGAGAGTGGAGATGCTGAGGTGAAACAACTTGTGGATCCTTTGATGGGCTCTGCCGCTGGTAAGGGTAAGGGTAAGGGTAAGGGCAAGAAGCCTCTTAAGATCGCCATGGAGGCCATGATTAGAGGATTTGAAAAGTACACGGAGGTAGATGGGCATGTAGAAGAAGAAGAACACCATCCTAATGTCACTTCTTGGCATAACATTCCTCACCCGTAAGTCCTGAGATACTCATGTTTTCATGTCATTTGCAGTAAATAAGATAGATCTGTTAGATGTTTGGGTTGGAAGTTTTTGAAGTGAAATGAAAGGGTTAGTAGTTTTTCCTTTTAAGTAAATATTATTGTGAAGGACTGAACTTCTGTATATTGCTCTGTATGTCTTGACTTACACTAAAGATACTTCTTATACAAGAGCTTGCCAAGTAAAATAGGACAATTCTTGATTGTATTGGTTTCCTTCTAATACAATCATTCAGAATCAATATTTTTGTAACAAATCAAGGTTGCAATGTAATAAATCTAGGCTGAATATATTGTAACATCCCCCCCAAACAAGTCGGTGAAGAGGAAATGAAACCAACATAAATATGGAAACCGAAGTCTAAAAATGTTTAGGTGGATGAGGCTCAATCAAATTTAGCCTAGTTGATCATGATTGCCAATAGAGAGAAGCTATGTGTTGTTGAATGTAGTGACTGTCAATTTCTATATGCTTGGTGTGCTCATGAAAGACATTGTTGTGAGTGTTTTGAATTGCACTCTAATTATCACAATGAAGCTTAGTATGAGAAGACTTAGAAATGCCCAATTAATCAAGGTGGCTGACTTTTTTTCTTACTTCGTCACAAGATGATAGAGTCCCCAAGAAAATGCAATAACCGGTAGTGGATAGTCAACCAATAGGATCTATGTGCCAATCAGCTTTGTGTAAGCCCGTAGTACCAAAGAAGAGTGGACAGAGAACTGGAGTTCTCAAAATAAGGTATCCTTGACATAGAGGATAATGTGTAGGACAATAGCATAAAGAGTTGAGTGTGGAGGAGACATGAATTCAGCAGCAAAGTGAGGGGTGGATGAGAATCCAAGTTGAATATCAATAGAGCTAAACTTTGAAAGCAAAGCCCAAGAAGCTTGTTTTAGACCATATGAAGCCTTACAGAGATTACAAACCTTGTTAGGTATGAACCTTTCAATCATTCCTTATTTATTTTAATAAACATTATTATATAGCTTTCTTAAATCGAAAACGGAAAATTTTACCCTCCCATATGTTACCCCCCTCTCTCTGTTAAACTGCAATTTTGTAGCTAAATAGAATTTTAAAAATGCCCAATTTTCAGGGAGGAGAGGTTAAGGTTTTGGTCTGATCCTGATACAGAACTAAAGTTGGCCAAGGATACTGGTGTCACTGTTTTTCGCATGGGGATTGATTGGTCAAGAATCATGCCAGAGGAGCCAGTAAACAGCCTTAAAGAATCTGTAAGTTGGATTCTGACCTTTCCTATTGATGATGAGTTATGGACTTATGGTTAAGCTTATATTAGTTAATAGCTTTTGTAATGGGGCTCATGATTAGGTTTTTTACTTTTCTATCTCAATCCTTATCAACCAATACAACTGGCAGATATTGACTTCTATAAGTCGTTTACCTGATGTTCTTTGTCAGGTTAATTATGCTGCATTGGAGCGTTACAAGTGGATTATCAATAGGGTTCGATCATATGGAATGAAGGTGATGCTCACCCTTTTTCATCACTCACTTCCACCCTGGGCTGGTGATTATGGAGGATGGAAGCTGGAAAAGACGGTGGATTATTTCATGGACTTTACCAGGTTAGCTTTTCCTTTAGTGACTGTTGTCGTTGTTTGTATGTCATCAAACTCTACCTGGTAAGGATGACTCTCAAGTTTCAACTGGGAATGACTGCTATCCTGTACCGGCCTATCTTTAGTAGTAAATGAATGAAGTGTATGCATTACTTCTAAAGGTCTAATGAATATTTATTTTCTTGACTGTGTTGGGTTTGTACTGTTTACTTGAGGACAATAAAAGCAGTAGCGAAATTAAGAAAATTAAACTTCATACTCAAGTCCTTTCCCAACATCATGGAATTTTGCCAAACAGCAGTCGAATCATGGTACTTGAGCGGTTAGTTCAGAATTACATCTTTATCTTGCATTTGAGTCTACTCACTTATAGACTGGTATATGAACCTGCCATGGCATACCCATTTCCGTGTTGATGGTCCTTTGTGACTATATGTCAACAAAAAAAGGTATTCAATGATTTAACCAGAATAACATAGTTTAAATGAATCTGTTATGATAATATCATTTCATGAAATTTATGTCATATTTAACTATCCTCTGTCTATTAACTGGTGACTAATTCCATGTGTGTTTTTTTTTTAAAAAAAAAACATGTCGGGTAAATTTTAGAGGTTAAGATTCTTCTTTCTAAATACGATTTCCTTTTCATAATTATCATTTGCCTTGATGTTTAGATCAATTTATTCTTGTTTTATTGAGTTACAAATCTTATGATAGCATATTTGCTAATTCTTTCACATATTCTCCCATTCAATGCAGGGTTGTTGTAGACAGTGTATCAAATTTAGTAGACTATTGGGTAACATTTAATGAGCCCCATGTCTTCTGTATGCTTACTTATTGTGCTGGAGCCTGGCCTGGTGGTCATCCTGATATGCTGGAGGCTGCGACTTCTGCACTTCCTACAGGTGTTTTCCAGCAGGCCATGCATTGGATAGCTATTGCACATTCTAAGGCATATGATTACATTCACGAAATGAGGTGAATCTTTCTCATAAAAGTTTCATAATTTCTTGAAGTTCTTTGTTTGGAAAAACCCCAGTCGCACATTGGATATAATATGGCCTGAAAAAGGGTTTATAAGTGGGAGACATCTCTCACTCTACAAGTCGGTTTTGTAGGGTTGAGTTAAGCCTAACCCAAATTCTAAAATTCTTAATGGGTATATGGATCCGAGACTTATTCATAGAGTTTGAACTTCGTTATACATTCAGCAATATTTGTATATAATTAATTATTATCCTCATTTTTGGGGGTTATCTATGTTTGTGTTTAGTTGTTAGCTTCAGTTTACTCCATTCTCTGCTTGGGTCCTTGGCAGCCTTAGCTTTCTAGCATAACCGGGTTTTTTCCCCTCCCTTCTCACCTCTTCTCATTTAGCAGACCCAACTTTGAAGTTGCCCGCTTTACGCAGTTGCTTTTCTAATTTAACGATTGTACACGTCTAACAACAAAACATTTTGGCAGGAACCCATTCAATCCAATAGTTGGTGTTGCACATCATGTGTCGTTTATGCGACCCTATGGTCTGTTTGATGTTGCTGCTGTCACGCTGGCTAATTCATTGGCCCTCTTCCGATACATCGATGAAATATCTGAAAAGCTGGACTTTATAGGCATTAACTATTATGGGCAGGTTTGCTTTATTAACCTTGATAGTGCACCGTGGATGATACCTAACTTATACTCACATGCCCATTCTAACATTTGTTTTAGGAAGCAGTTTCGGGTGCTGGCCTTAAGCTGGTCGAAAATGACGAGTACAGTGAATCTGGTCGTGCGGTATATCCTGACGGCTTATATCGCATGTTGCTTCAGTACCATGAAAGATACAAGCATCTAAATGTCCCCTTTATCATTACTGAAAATGGGATTGCAGATGAGACAGATGTGATCCGCCGGCCATATCTCTTGGAGCATTTACTTGCTGTTTATGCTGCTATGATCAAGGTTGACTCTAAACTTTTTTTATTTGCCTAACATTAACTTATTCTTTCATAAACACTAATTGTGTATTAGACCTTCTTTTAATTATTCTACCAGGGTGTCCCTGTGCTTGGTTACCTGTTCTGGACTATTTCTGATAACTGGGAGTGGGCTGATGGATATGGACCCAAGTTTGGACTTGTTGCGGTTGACCGTGCAAATAATCTTGCACGGATTCCCCGCCCTTCTTACCATTTGTTTTCCAAAGTTTGTACTTCTTGTTTGCATTTGTTTCTCCATAAGTCATTACATTTTCTTTGTCTAATTTTGAGTGACATTTTGAATGGGCTCGATTGCAGATTGTGAATACAGGTAAAGTTACACGTGAAGATCGTGATGGAGCTTGGAATGAACTTCAGAGAGCTGCTAAAGAGAAGAAAACAAGACCATTTTATCGGGCTGTGGACAAGCATGGTTTAATGTTAGCAGGTAATTATTTACTCTTAGAGTGCAGACTAACAACAGTCAATGTGTCTCTATTGTTTGTTTGGTTGGCTTGTGGGTTTCTTTTGGATTAAACTTGGTGTTTTTTTTCATGTTTCCTCATATGTTAAAATTTTGTTTATTCAATGCATAGATTATTTTTATCACTACAATTTAATCATTTACATTTAAGGTAGTTATATAAGCACCGTGTAAAATTTGGGATGAATATTCTTAGTTTTCTGTTTTGACTCCTTGATTCTGACCTATGATATATTTCGTTTCGAATTTTCATTTAAAATGAAAATATAAGCTTACTGGTTTCATTCATGGACTGCATTGAGTTTAGGACGACAGTTTAATAAACATTTTGATTCTCAAATATGATAGGTCCCAGAAGAATAGATGGATATCAGAGTTAGTCAGCCTGTTTAGTTAGGTATGGTTAGAATCTATCAAGGGGATGGCTAGTAAGGTACAGTCGTTCAGTAGAAGGAGCAATATATAAGAGAGGCATTAGAAAATTTAGATTTGAAAATGATAGAACTGGTTAGAATTATGTATAAATAACTGAATTATCCCTCTTTTTTTTCATACCCAGTCTGGAAATAATCTTCCAACATTGATGAAATTACAGAGAAATAGGGAGAAAAGAAGAATAACTGACAATAACAGTCTACCTAGCATACACAGAAGCTGAAGTTCTCTGGATTCAATCTCTCTTAACTAAATTAAGAATTCCATTTAAAACCCCAATTCTGTACTGTGATAACCCTAAGCACTGTTGCTCTCTCACACAATCTGGTTCTACATGCCAAGACAAAGCACACGGAGCTGGACATTTTTTTTTTCTTAGAGAGAAGGTCATCAACAAAAGCATAATTGTTCAGCTGCAGCACATCCCAGCAGCAGATCAATATGTTGTCCTCCCCACTAAACCAGTCTCTCCTCTCATGTTTCTCACACTAAAAGACAAGCTCAAAGTGATGGACGAGTCAACTCTACATCACCAACCATGGACTTGAAGGGGAGATAATACAGTTATAAATATAACAGAATAGCATTACTTTGTAATATAACTAACTTGTAACTTGTGGTGAGTCAGCACACTTAGGATTAGGCGCCAGTTTCTGTTACAGTTGGTTAACAACTGATAACAAAGTCAGTTACATAGTTAGGCAGTTGCTATTTGCTAACTGATTCCAAATCAGTTAACTAACTGCTCCATGTATCAATGCCACTAGCCTACGGGGCTCAAAAGTCTAGAGAGAATCCACTCTCAATATCTCAAAGAATTTTTTTTAGATATTGAGAGTGGATTCTCTCTAGGATTCTAAGCCACTATGCATTTTGTAAACAGTTTTCAGATTACACGTTTTCCTTTCTTCCCTATCTTTCATCTCTCTTCGTTTCTAATAATTCACTTTCATGAGTAACTTATGGATGTTAGAATACTCGACTCTGCCCTTGCTGCTGTTAAGCTCTGCTTCTTTTGTTAAGAAATAGCATGACTTCCTTTCTGCCCAACAATAATTTCCCCGTTCTTTTTTTTAACAGAATCAGCACTATTGATGAAATTTTAGTCGATAACAGTTCCAGCATCTTTTTTAAATCATATGATCAATGCAGGGAGAAACTTAGTTCTCCACACTTAACACGAACATAGAGCTTCAAATCTTGCTCTTCTTGTCTTACAAATATATATCAACTGAAGCTTAGTAAGATATCACCTTGTTGATACAAATAATGCCTTAGCAGCCACATGTCAACATATTACAAAAACAAAAATCATTGGTTACTATGGTTAGTTCCTTGGACAGCATTTGCATAATTAGCTTGGTTTTACTCAAGACCAGACCAATTATAAATACAATGAGTTATGAACTAAACTAACCTTAATTATATGAATTCCAGGTAAGGTTTGTGGCAATTAGAAGTAAAAGTTAGAGACTGTGCAACTAAATCAGTTTTGATTGTTTTGTAATGAACTTTAAACATAACTAGATTGCATAAACTTATTAGAGCTGAACCTGCTCTGCTTTAGTTGCAAAATAGTGGCGAACTTATTGCTCGGCTTGTCATTCCTCTAGTGCCTCACAATGAATTTAGGTTTTGGTTCCTTCACCAATGTCTATAAGACCAAGCAAACAATCCTCCCTAGATGTTGGGCAAAGTTGCACATTAAAACATTCAAAAACTTAATTATGTGCATGGAGAGAGGTAAGAACATGGTTTGACTTTTCTTATGGTGTCTGTTTGGATAAATCTATAATAAGTCTCCTTGCTTCTCTTGACAGGTGGACTTGATGAACCTTTACAGCGACCTTATATAGAAAGAGATTGGCGGTTTGGTCATTATGAGATGGATGGTCTCCAGGATTACTTGAGCCGCTTCTCAAGATTCATAATTCGATCATTCTCTCTAAAAGGGAAAAAGAAACCTCAAAAGAAGCATGCCAAATTAGTTCTTCAGCCTCTTTGAACTTAGCCATTTATAACTTATCCAGCTCAAAATCACATGTGTAACTTAAAATGTGTAGCCAAATGATTCAGCTTTCTAATATATGCTACCCACACAAGAGAAAGATCAACAACACCAGGGAGCTTCTTGCTTAGCGGAAAAAATGGAAGAAAATTGCACCGAGTCTCAGCGTAGTTGGGTTGGGACTGCATTTGTATAGCTTCTTTTCCAGTTTGGCTGCATTATTCAGACAATATTATATAATGTGGATAGTAAATTTCGAGATGCTTTCAGTTGTCTGTTGTCCATCTGCAATGTTTACATCCATGCCTGTAATTTACTATGATATTTATATTGATTGGCAATATTCTAGTTATACCTCGATTACAATGTATCATTGAATCATCAAAAAGACAGATTAATTACTTGTCTTCAAGTTGTATAGTTTATCTGTTGCGATTAACTGCAATAGTTCTATTGAAATTGTGAATAAAAAATTGTTTGTGAATTTATTAAATATTACAAAGTCAGAGACTCTGCAACTAATATAGTTTGCAAGAACATCATGTCGGAGCTTCGGAGAGTATCCAGCCATTGGAAGAGGAGATCCACCGTTGTGATAATCGGAGAATTAACACGTCAATTTAATATTTGATCACTATTTTTGGGCATTGCATAAGTATTTTTTAAAGTCGAGTAAAATATCTGAAACGTAAATAAAAAAAAATTTAAAATTATAAAAGAAAGTGTGAATAATTAATTTTAAATTTTCAAAAATAAAAAAAGTTAAGAATGATATGTATAACTTTTAAGAAATTGAACCAAGGAAGCAAACCTCTCTAAAAAAGATACTTTGATATACAGAGACAGATATTTGGTATTTTTATAGTCAGATAAAATATTCAGTTACACTAAAAGTGAAAAATAATTTAAAATTATAAAAATTAAATAATTAATTTGTAAGTTTAAACTTAAAATCATGAAAAAGTCAAGAGTAAAGAATAATAAAGACAAATAAGATGAGTATTCTATTTTGTCAAAAAAGATGAGTATTCTTATGTAGAATATCTACCCCAAAAATCTCCACTTTCTATTAATTACAACTCCTTGGCGTCTTTTGTTTGGTTACAACTCCTTGGCATTTGTTTGGTTACAACTCATTGATAACTTTGCGATTTGTTTTGCATTATGCTACTGACAAGTTATCTCTGATCTATGGCTTCTACGTGTCAAAGTTTAGGGTTCCAATTCCAGGGAACTTCCAAGCACTAGCTAGACTTTCCAGAATCACCAAGTGATCTTAATCTTAATTCTGATCTTAATCCCACCAACTTTGGGGATGACGTCACATAGCTTTTTTATTCATAAAATTCCCATTTAATACCTTTTTTTTGTTTTCTTAAAAAATACTTATTTTTTGTTTAAATTGAAATGTATTAATTACAATTTCAACTTATTAAAATTAAAAGGTGAATATATTTACTTAAAAAATGATTTGATTAAAAAAAATTACTTAAAAAATGAATTTACTTTTAGAAGAGAAATACTTAAACAAACCATCCGGCAATCATAAATAATTACTACTCCAGTCCCGAATATAAACAACAAATTGTTATATTTCATGGTTCAAAATATAAGCAAATTCCAACTAACTAAACTTTATTTAATGACATCTTTCTTAAAATACTCTTTAATTAATTTAGATTTTACATTCCAAGAACGATTTTATTTCTATGGAACAAGTTCCTATGAAAGGTAATTTAGGAGATACAATTTATTTTTAAATTGCTTAAGTAACTTTATTTTAATAAGTTAACTAACTTTTTTTAAAGATGTGAATTACTACCTCTAGTTCCATATATAAGAGAAAATTACAGTTTTAAGTTCATTGAATAATCAATGTATATTATATTTCAGATATATCAATTATTAAAAACTGCATTTTTCTCTCATAAATAAGACCATTGAAATAAGACCATTGAACCACTGCTTTTTTATACTCCCTCGGTATCTTTTATACCATTGAAAGTAGTTTCTTTTGCACTAAACACCCTATATAAATAGCCTAAATCTCCTGAAATTTTAGTTTTGACCCTCCTGAAAATTTTAAATTGTACTAGTAGACCAAGTTTTGCACCCATTTGACACCGGCCTTAAAAAATTTGACACCCCTGACCCCGGGGTCCTGGGTCCGCCACTGTTTGCTTGTATATACTATGAAACAGAAGGGAATATATAATTTTTCATACATTTCATTGGTTAGTGTATTCTTCCCTCGCTGCTCAAATAATGACCCTCCCTCTCAACCAATAGAAATATTTTTTGTTCAAATTCAGTAAGAAACAAACAAGTGAATCATTCCCAAGATACATTGGATTTCAAATCTAGATAAGGGACCATCCCAATGGCTGACATAAAAGGACTAATGATTTGTTGATAAATAAAATTGACATGCATAATGCTAATGCACCCCCCACCCCACCATCATCTATAGTGTAATGACCAATGTAACCTAACAACTTGTCTTTGTGGGCTTTTCTGTGGGGAAAGCCTACTCCAAGTGTCCATTTGTCATTTTCCTTCTCAAAATCCCAATTGCAAGTGCTCTCACCCACTTATATATATATATATATATATATTATTACCACTATAAAAGTAGTCAATGCATTGTTTTGTTTTGGCCAAAGAATCTTATTATTATTTTTCTCAGCTTCAGATCATGAATATGAATGTTTTTCTCTTTCTTTTATTAACTACTACTACTTCTTTCATTAAAGCATTAGAAATAAATGCTACTGATCAAACCTATGAATCTGATAGAATAATCAATCTTCCTGGACAACCTACAAGTCCATCAGTTTCACACTTTTCAGGTTACATCAATGTCAATGAAGATCATGGAAGGGCCCTTTTCTATTGGTTCTTTGAAGCTCAATCTCAACCTTCCAATAAACCTCTCCTTCTCTGGCTCAATGGAGGTCTCCAATCATTTATTTCTTTACCGTATATTTTCATATTATTATTACCATTTACTCCCTTCCGTCTTATTTATAAGAAAAAATTACAGTTTTGGGTTTATTAAAAAACAGATGTATCTGATCTATAATTATAGACCAAATACATCAGTTATTCAATAAACCTTAACCGCAATTTTTTATTGTAAATAGATCAGAGTAGTATATAATATATAGTTTTTTCTTCTGATACATTTTTATTTTATAATTATGCTTCTAAAGGACCTGGATGCTCTTCAATTGGGTATGGGGCTGTTATTGAGATAGGACCTCTTTTAGTCAACAAAAATGGTGAAGGACTATCTTTCAACCCATATTCTTGGAATCAAGGTTTATACTTTTTTTTCCATCTTTGGATTATGTACTATGTCAATAAATGCTGCAAAAAAAAAAATTGTGAGGGAAGAGAATGATTGTACTTTGCTTACTTGAAAATGTTGAACATTTTGCAGAAGCAAATTTGTTATTTTTGGAGTCTCCAGTTGGAGTTGGTTTTTCTTACACTAACACTTCTTCTGATCTTACCATTCTAGAGGATCATTTTGTGGGTGAGTTTACTTTGTTAAAGATAAATTCATTTATTTTTTTGATTTGTTAAAGTTACCAATATATTTGACAAACTTTAATTTCTTGAATATTCAGCTGAGGATGCCTACAATTTCTTGGTGAATTGGTTACAAAAATTCCCACAATTTAAATCCAGAGACATTTTTATAGCAGGAGAAAGCTATGCTGGTTAGTGTTTAACTTCAGTCAAACCATGATTAATCTTTTTCTGTCACATTCAATGTTTTGAAAACCGAACCGGACAATGAGACCTCTAAATGAAACTGCAGTCGAACCATTCAAACAGTGTCAGATCATGGTTTAATCGGTTGAACTGTTCGGTTGGTTTGGTTTTTAAAACACTGGCAATAGCATAATAACCACATATTCATTTGCACTTATTTTGCAGGCCACTATATTCCTCAGCTTGCAGAATTAGTATTTGACAGAAACAAAGACCCCTCTATTAATCTCAAAGGTTTTATTGTAAGTAAACCTAACCATAAAAAAGTGATTTTTTTTAAGAGAATATGCTTTCAAAGTGAATTAATTTGTATTGATATTTTTCAGGTAGGGAATCCAGAAACTGAAGATTACTATGACTATAAAGGCCTGCTAGAATATGCATGGAGTCATGCAGTTATATCAGATCAACTATATAATAAAGCAAAAGAAGTTTGTGATTTTAAACACTTTGAATGGTCTAATGATTGTAATAAGGCCATGAGTGAAGTCTTCAAAGATTATTCAGAAATTGATATATACAACATTTATGCTCCTTCATGTCATTTAAATAGCACAGTAGCCAGTGATAGTAACAGTAACAGTAACAGCCAAGAATCACTTACAAAGGTAGATTATATAATTAAATTAATCTCACAAATATATAGATTCTTAAGTTATGATCACTAGTTGAGTGGAAATTTTGATTGTTGCAGGTGAAAAATGATTATAGAATGAAGAGAATGAGAATTTTTGGGGGATATGATCCTTGTTATTCTTCATATGCAGAAGAATTTTTTAATAGGAAAGATGTTCAGTCATCTTTTCATGTAGATACTAAAAGAGGAAACACTGACATATCATGGAAGGTTTGCAAGTAAGTACTACAATTTGATTGGTCCTTTAATTGATCATTTTTTTTTGCTATCTAATATTGAATATTGATTTCTCTGTTTGTTTCATTTATTTCTCAGTGATTCCATATTGAGGACCTACAACTTCTCTGTTTTTTCTGTCTTACCCATTTACACCAAACTCATCAAAGGTGGACTTAAGATATGGATTTACAGGTATTTGTTAGTAATACATTATAATTTTAAAAATGCTTAAATGCACTTTTGGTCCCTATTATTTTACGTGATTCAAGATTTTAGTCCCCATATTTCAAAATCCGAATTTTCGGTGCCCGGTTTCACACATTGTAGCAATTTTTGTTTTGACCCAAATTTTTGACTCAAAAATAGTGATTTTTGACATTAAAAGTGGTGATTTTTTGCATTTACTCTTTAGATTCGAAACCAAGGCACAAAATCACGAGCTCAAAAATCACCTTTCTTTGGGTCAAATATCTAGGTTATGACCAAAATTGCAATAATGAGTGAAACTATGGGCCCAGAAACCCAGATTTTGAAACACTAAGACTAAAATCATGTTCGAGGTAAAATAGGGAGATCTCAAGTAGGTAGCTAAGTTGGCTAGTTAAAAGATTTTACAAACAGAAGGTTCAGAGTTCAAACCCAAAAACCTAGTAACATTTTGCCCTGCTGCAGTACTAAAAATCATTTATTACTTTATGGTGTATATATACTAGTAGTATGCTTTATGTGAAAGGGTCACGTAGAAATAATGTAATGTAGCGGTTGCAATTAATGTGAATGATGATTTTGGTATGATGAATGTGAAACACAGTGGAGATGCAGATGGGAGATTACCTGTGATAGGGACACGTTATTGCATTGAAGCATTAGGGTTGGATGTGAAGTCAAGTTGGAGGACATGGTACCATGATAATCAAGTTGGTGGAAGGATTGTTGAGTATGATGGTTTGACATATGTTACTGTTAGAGGAGCTGGTCACTTAGTTCCACTTAATAAACCCTCTGAAGCTCTCTCTCTTATTCATTCTTTCCTCACCGGTGACCATCTCCCTACTCGTCGTCAATGACATTTTGAGTATTAGAACAGTTAAATTAAACCCTACTGGATCAGGTGTATTGTACGGTATCAATATTCAAGAAATAAAGAGATATACTAAAAAAATACGAAACGGAAAGCTAAGAAATACATGACAACAATTTTAAGCTTTATTTTTAACACCTATATTCAGATGTATTGTTTCAAAATCAGTGATTTGCTTGTATTTCTTTTATATTTCCTTCGTATCGAATATCATTGTGTCAAAAAAATATATAAATATATATCAAAAGTTGATGTATGTATCCATGTTTGGTAATGAAAAATATATCATTTGCATTGGTGTTCAACTCTACTCTTCTAAGTCGGGCATACCTTGGAAAAAGATTGATTAATTTTTTAGCGAGAAAATTAGAGTAACTTTAGACAAAATAAAATATAATAAAGGACAAAATAGTAGTTTAAGATAGAGAAAAAGATGAGAGAGAAAGTAAATTAAGTAAGGGATAGAGAGAATGTAAGAGAAAAAAAAAGATATCAAAGTTAAATAATCCCTCGTCCCCACACCTCACCGCACCACACACACTAGTTTGCATTGAAAAGTAAAATTAAACAAAAACCTGAAAAGAACTTAAGTACTCATAAATGGAGCATCCATGAACCGAAGGACAAAATAGGAAAACCTCGTCTCTTTTCTTGAGATATTTCCCTTTCTCCCACTTCCACCATTCCATCCCGGTCCTTTAAGGCCACTTTGGTCATGGTAAAGTCAATCATGGAACCTTGAAGATAGAGAGAGTAATGGATGAGGAGGGACAGATTTGTGTATTTTTAATGGGTTGTCTCAACGGCTTTAGGGATGGCAATGGGTACCCAATGGGCAGGGTACTATAGTGCCCGTATCTGAGCCCGCAAATGTATGAGCAGAGTACTATAGTGCCCGTCCCCTTACCCCCTAGGCACCAAGTGCTCATGCCACACCCATTACCCGCACTTTAACAGCAAAAAATAATAAATAACATTAAAAACATTATAATTCAATTTAAAAAGGCATTATTTTTTTTCCGTATCTACTAATTAAAATATTACACATGATAGCATTTAGTGAATTAAAAACATCCAAAACATTAGTAGTTTGGAATTATTATTTTTAAGTTGAATATACTTAAAATTGTAATAATTGTAACTATATATATAATATAAACATCCAGAATGTTAATTAGTAGTTAGATTTAGTGTTTTATGAAAAAAAAATGTGGGCCCGGAACGGGCTGGGCACCGTAGTGTCAATACCCGAGCCCGCGCCCATGTATGCGAGTAATTACCCGCTCGTTTGCAAGTAATTTTTGCAGTTACCCTATAGACACGTGCTTAATTGTCATCCCTAAACGACTTCCTTAACTTAAGGTGATCTTTTTTAAGCGGGACCAATATGTCCCCCTTTTGATCCTCATTGAAGTTTTAATGATATAAGGACTAAAATGTCCCAAAATGTATCCGTGTTTCAAACAAACAACATGATGTCAAATAAACGGTACACATCACGTTTTTAGACATAAATGGTTGGAAGGACTAGGCAAAAAAACGGTATTGGGCAAAAAAAAAAATTATTTACTAAAATAACCTAACTTTTAGATTAAATACCAAAGTACCCCACTTTTTAAAATTAGGCCAGAAGTCGCCCCCCACAGAGCCGACTTCTGAACATGAAATTTTTTTTTTTTTCATTTTCAGTTCAGAAGTCGCCCCCCACCAGGGTGACTTCTGAATTGTGTTTTTTAATTTTTTTTAATTATTTGTTTTTAATTTGATAAAAATATAAAAAAAATATAATTAAAATACAAAAATTAAATAAAATATTATAAATAATTTAGATAATTGCTATTGTGAAACCAAAATTACTAATTAAATTGAAGGGTCGCAAAGAGATATTACAAGACATTAATTGATTTAAAAAACTAAAACGAAAAATACAATAGTAGTAAATGCGGCTAGTTTACATTGCGGTTAGGGCAGTTGTTTCTGTTGTGACCCTCGTTTCTACAAATTCCACATCTTTTGGTGCGGGTACCCCTTTCTCTTTGATCCATCTCAGTACGAATACGGGTAGACTGTGGACGGCCCTTTTTATCTCTCTGTTTAGTTGGATCATGCTGTAGTTCTAGAGTATTGAAATCAGGCCACGAGGTCTCAGTTGGCAAGGGTGGGAACTCCACAATGTAAGTATTGAAAACATTACGCATTGTGTAAGGTTCATCCACGAATTGCAAGTGGTCGAAACTGCATTTTGCGCATGCTGCGATGGCATGTGAACAGGGGTAGTGAAGTGCCTGGAATTCGCCACACTCACATGTTCTAGCTCTAATGTCGACCACAAATGTGGCCGCAGGTCTACCAGTTTGTGGTCGTTCAAGTTCTTGAACTCGGAACAATTGCCTTGCACGATCGTGAATTGCGACGTTATGCGTTTTTGAGACTTTAATGTTGCTGGCAATTTTTTCCATCAATTTTTCAGAGTACAGAGTGCCAGATGTTAACATCGCCTGAAATATGTTGCATCTATCAATGAACGGATAGGGAGATTCCGCACCCCCTTAAGGACGTTGTTGATGCACTCGGCAAGGTTTGTTGTCATGTGTCCCCAACGTGAACCTCCATCGCACCACTGCAACAATAGTTCCGGGTTTATGTCTTCAACCCAAGCCACCCCCTCAGGACCTACTTCGTCAGCAATTTTTGCTTTGTAGTGATTGGCAGATCTTTCAGTCATTGAGTATGCTGAAGCAACAAAAGTAATATGTTGGTCATTATGGAATGGAAATTAGAAATGGAATAAAGAAAAAAGTTTTAAAAATACTAACCCATATTGATGACATGTTTCCTGGCAGGAGTGTTTTTGAAGTGTCTCATGAAGTTTTGTGCTATGTGGCGAATACAGAAGACATGTTTCCAATTGCTGTTTAGACGCCGAACAGCACTTTTGATAGACTCGTGTCTATCTGATATCAAACAAAGACCCTCCTGTGGTGTCACAAACTGTTTTAAACGAGATAGGAAGAAAAACCAAGCCTCCGCTGTCTCACCCTCAACAACTGCATATGCAATTGGGAAGGTGTTGTTTCTTCCGTCTTGGGCGATTGCCAAAAGAAGAACCCCTTTGTACCTACCATACAACCATGTTCCATCAACAGAGACTACTGGTTTGCAAAATTTAAAGCCTTTTATGCAAGGGCCAAAACTCCAAAAGATGCGGTGGAATACACCTTTGTTGTCAACTTGTTGTCCATTCTCAAAGAATGGTTTGGCCTAGATTTTGCCGACATTATTTAACGGCCTAGATTTTGCCGACATTATTAAACAGACAAGATTTTGCCGACACAATTTAACGCCCTAGATTTTACCGACACTAAACCCTACAATCAACGGTTATGATCATCCTAAATCAACGGCTCGCACACGATCACCTCTATTATAAATACATTCTCAAATTACAATAACATTCACACCAACAGTTTACCCTCAACCTACCCTTGGCCCAAAAACCATCGCCCCACCCGCTAAAATGGAATGGCAGTTGTGCCAAACCCAGTACTCAAACGACAAATTCCTAACCGCCCTTCATCACAGTGGAATTGTCACCACCGACGAACATGGTGTTGTCTTTCGTTGTCCTAACCATGTCTTCTGCAGAATGAATAAGGACATCACCTTCGCCCAACTGAAGGAGAAGGCTGAGAGGAAGATTCGTCCAGAGGGAGCGTGGCGTAAAGACGTTGAGCGTATACATTACCGAAAGTACGAACATGGAGAAGACGGGACTGGCTATTTTTCAGTTATGGAGATCCGCAGCGACGACGACGTCCACACAATGATGGAATATCATGCTACACTTCCCATGGGGAGACAAATCTTAGAGCTGTACGTGGACACAAGACGCACTCCAGAAGAAGTCATTCATCTTCTTCAACAAAGACCACCCGCACCACAAGAACCCATACCGGAAAGAGTCATTACGCACACCTGTAAAGTTGACTATCAAGGCACTTACCAGTCCAGGGAACAACATGGTGTGGTGATTCATGGTAGTAAAACTAAACATTTCAGGCTTAAGAACAACATCACCTTCGCCGAATTGAAAGAAAAATTAACGGAAAATTTTCACGTAGATGGTGTCGAGCAAGAAATCACTAGTATCGTTTCAAACTCCCCCTACATCTGTAGCGGCCCACGTAATCGTATTCGGATGTTCCCCGTGCCTATCAAGAAAGACAAAGATGTTCGTGAAATGTTTGAGAAACATGAGAGCTTCCAAGGTTTGATTGAACCTTATCTAGAATTGTCCGTCAAAACACAAGAGTCTGCCGAATCCATCGTCCGTAGAGTTATCCCTCCAGTCATCCGATGGCCACTACCTGAGAATGTATGGTGGAAGTAGAAGTAGTTTAAATCATGTTTGCCTCTTCTTGTTTTATGTTTTCCTGTCGTTTCGTTTTAAATTTCCTATCCTTGTATTTTTGCAATTTGTGTTTTTCATTTCTGTTCTTATCCAATATTAAATTCTGTTCCACTTTTTAATATCTTCATTTTTACCGTGATTATTACCGTAATTACTTTATAAATAATTTTACTAATTATTCTAATTATTTCAATTAATTATTCTAATTAAATTAAATTAATTTACATTTAAAAACAAATAATTAAAAAAAATTAAAAAACGCAGTTCAGAAGTCACCCTGGTGGGGGGCGACTTCTGAACTGAAAATGAAAAAAAAATTAAAATTTCATGTTCAGAAGTCGGCTCTGTGGGGGGCGACTTCTGGCCTAATTTTAAAAAGTGGGGTACTTTGGTATTTAATCTAAAAGTTAGGTTATTTTGGTAAATAATTTTTTTTTTTGCCCAATACTGTTTTTTTGCCGAAGGACTAACGTGTCTTATTTTGAAATCTTTAATTAAGGATTATTGCGGGACTTTATTTTTCTTAGTGACTAAATGAGTCGTGTGATATTCTTTAGGAACTGAATTGTCCCTCTTTCAATTGAGATATTTGTCGTCCATGTTAGCAACATGTTTTATCGTTTTTTTTTTGTTTTTATGGGTAAATGTTTGTTAATTAGTGAGGAAGAAGGAGAAATGTTAGGTTACAAAATTTTAAGCCTTGAACCTTCTATTTCAATCTCCTTCGACATTTCTTAGCTCATCAACCAAACTATAACTTCTTGAGACTTCTTTCTATCTTGTTTAATTTCTCCTTGTTCTCTTTCTGCATAGGAGAATTCATATGGGTGTTGTGTTTGTAAATCTCGGCTTGATCATCAGTTTGGTTAAGTGTATTAGGTTAGTAGATCATTGGTCGAAACTTATTGAACAACATGAACCCATACAAATAAAAATTATTTTGTTTATCTTAACACCCAAAAAAATAAGTTGTTAATCGAAAATAGCAAACAATCGAAAGTTGCAGGCTAGTCGATTGAACCAGTTGAATGGGTTTAGCCAATGACAGTTAGTTAGTTAGTTAGCTGAACACCAAGTTAGCTAATTTAGCTTTGGACAACATCCATGCTCCCTAGCCATATGGGAGCAATAATGGATATCAGCTACCTGTTAGGTAATTCTGTCCTGAATTTTCCCCCTCAAAACATCAAATTTGATGTCTTCATTTATATTTAATGATTTTGCGGCGTGCAAACATTATACGTCCACTATTTTTTGTAATTTGTCGATTCTAATAAACAAAAACAACTTATGAACTCATGATTATAATGGATGAAGGGTTTTGGCATGAGTAATTGTGTTTTTAGGGATGGTAGACTATTTGTGAATGTTTATGAAGTTAGTGTTTCTTTATACACTTCTACTAGCTCATATTTACTAACCTTACTTATGTTTTTTGGTAGATGAAGATAAAATCAAAAGAAACACAACAAAACAGGAAAAATAAAAACCAAAAACAAGCTAGCGCCTAGCAAATGGGATCCTGGAGGCATCTCCTTGTAAGACCTGCAGCACTTCCCCCGGAGGAATTGGGAACTCTTGCCAAGAGGCTGAACCTGATGAACCAATTTTAGCCAAGCAATCCGCTGCAGCGTTAGCTTCTCTCCAAGTATGAACAATCTGAATTCTCCAATCTTTCTCCACAAAATCTTTGATGTTACTAATGATTGACGCATAGTGGTGCGAAGGATTGAGGTCTTCGCTAACTAGATGAATATCAAGCATAGAATCCGAGTAGCAGATCAATTCTCTAAAGCCTTTCTCCCAAGCCACCTTCAACCCGAAATATAAAGATCAGCCTACCGAGCCAGCAAAACCAGTAATCCAGGTCCCATCCGGTTGACGTAACACACCACCAGCCAGACAGACCTGGACTCCCCAAACTACTACCATCCACATTGAGAACCACGGTCATCCCCTCCACCGGATGCCAAGAAACCCATCTAGTGGTCATTGCTGTTGTATCGGGAAAATGAAAAGCATCACGAATTTACTCACCGCACTTATGTGTTAATAGTATAATTTATTTGTGAATCTCTATTGTCGTGGCGATTTTCAAAACTGCTGCAAAGGGTTGTTGATGCTCAACTTGGCCAATGTAAATTTTTGACTTGGCATTGGTTTTATCGCTGCAACACTTAAGTGGTGCAATGTCAATTATTTGTTCCTGTCATTATAATTTCGATTGTGAATCTCAATTGGTGAAAACTATCCGTCTATTATTGGCTAATATTTGTCAAAAATTCAAACACCTTTCTAAGAGGTGTATTTAAAAATTGGGGTGTCAATAGTAACTAAAAATGAACATTAACTTAGCGTATACAATTTTTTTCAAAGAAAAAAGTCTCGCTAAAACCTTTTGATGATATTAATTGATGACGTAAAATCCATTTTTCCACTAGTGAAAGGAGTACAAGACCCTTGCCAAGAAAACAAACAATAAGCAAAAGAAGCAACACAACAACGCAAAAAAAAAAAAAAAAAGAAAACCACTGGGACTAAACTCCTGGGATAAATCATCTAAATCTGAAAAAGGGAAGACCCTGCCTATTACAACAAAAGTCATCTAAGATGTAGCTTGGAGGCAAACTCCACCAAGTATAAGTTCTACTAACCAGATCAAAAACAGCTAATTTATCTAAGCAACTATTTCCTTCTCTGAAAATATGAGAAACAATAAAGTTCATATCCGAACAAAGCCTCAAGGTGTTGCCCCAACAATTTCTCAATCTCCAGGGGACAATGCAAGGGTTCTTAAAAGCAGCAACGACAGAAGAGGAATCACATTCTAGCCAAATTTTACGCCACCCCTTATCATAGGTGGTCTCAATAGCAATCATGACTGCCCAAAGCTCAGAATCAATGGAAGTGCCATTGCCCAAAAAAGATGCGAAACAACCAACAATAGAGGCTCCATAGTCACGAAAAATGCCACCACAAGAAGAAGGCCCAGGAGAGCCTTTAGAAGCACCATCAGTGTTACATTTGAACCAACCACAAAAAGGGGCTTTCCAATATACTTGAATAATATCTTGAGTTCCTAGGGTTGCCTTTGACACGGAATTTTTTTAAAACAGAGAGCTAAGTCATAGTGTTGTACATGTGGCCATGTAGGGAGAAACTCAAGAGAGAAATGGAGGTCTTGATCTAATGAATAAGAGATTGAAGAGGAATAGCTTTATTATCGAAGCGTAATTTATTTCTGCTCAACCAAATGCTGGAGAGAACATGAATAATTGCAGCAGCTAAGACATCCAAGAGTTGATCACTCCAATATCCATTCAACACAGAAAGAAGAGATAAAATACCAGAAGTATCAATAAAACAGTTGATAGAAGTATACAATTGTCACAAAAAAAAAGAAGTATACAATTGTGCTGTATACAATTGTGAATGATTGTTTTTTAGGGGTTTTTGACCTCGCTCCGGTGTCCAAGAGAAAAGAGGACTTGATTGATCTATAATTTAACTGATAAGTAAGTAAAGTCAGACTCTAATTTGTTCCATTCTTAGGGATCAAACACGAGTACTACAAGCCAAATCTGTCCATTTAAATAAAGTACGTTCTAATTAAAAAAAAGTACGTTAACCACTAACTCACACTCAAACTTAGTTTTTCTGAATGATTGTTTCATCATCCCACACGGGATTTATAAATCAATCAATTAAAAATTTAGAATCATATGAAACCTTAATAAGATATTCCTATATTTTAATCTTTTGTTATTTTAAGAGTAACTTGAATATTTAATTGTATCTATGAATTGAACATTATACTAACACAAAGTCACTGCTGTCCCATGCGATGAATACCCGAGTTTTAAAAAAAAACCATAATAAACCAGATGTATTACACCTTGTCATCAACTTTGCCTCCATTCTAAATGCTCCTTTCAAACAGAAACACGATTCTTGACGGCCCTTTGCTCTATACTTAATGTCACGCATAAGAAAGGCACAAAAACATTAATTCTCTTCCAATAAAGATTACGTGAACAATTTGGAAAAAGGACATTAAATAGTTGTAGGCGCATATTCTTCACAAAACAAATATAGCCAAGCATATTCTTTTTCTGCTACCTCTTGGTTCCCCAATTTTTGAAAAACTACAACCAACAAAAAATTAAACAAAATAAACAAATAAATTCATACAACTGCATATCACATCAGCATATAATTTGATGAGAATAATCCATCACAATATTAACAACCAAATTATAGTAATTTTGTTGCAATAAATAATTAAAAATATATATACAGGGACAACAAAAAAACCAACATAATAATCAAATTATAATTATAATTTAATTAATTAAAATTTGATCATTCTCCACCACTTGTCTTCCTTTGGTTCTTCCTTATTGCCTTCTAATTTCCCACCTTGAAACAATGAAACAGGAAAAGACATAGATAACCCAACAAAAGACTTGAAGGTAATGAAATTACACCCTTCTCCTTCTGCTTCAGAGCTAGGTTCCTTTACGAAAATCTCGTTCAAATTGAACCAAATTAAGAAATCTCTAGCCTTAACACCAGTGAGATTTTTGATCTTGTTTGGTTCCACATATGCAGTGACCACAGGATCATAACACACATGTATGTTATCAAACCTATGTTCCATTTTCTTCCCTAGCTTCAGCCAAACAAAGCCTAATTCTTTGACGTGACCACATTCTTCAATGTCTTCAACGGTTAATAATCCATCTGGTAAACCCTTTTCTGCTAACAATAAAGAGAACTTCTCTCTGCAAATTTTGTCACCATAGTATACCTCTGCTTTGGCTTTCAACTCCTCTGTTACCAAAGACAATGATTTGCTTTTGCTTTCTCTTCTTATATTGTTGGTGGTCATTATGCTTGTTGTATATATGAAGAGTGAAATGAAGACCCTTTGTTATATATTTATATAAGGTGAGGCTTAGGTTGCCCTTGATGAATTGTGGGTATTTTACCTTAAAATCAGCCACATAGAATCCACTAACTATTTCAAACATTGAATTCTATTTTGTATATTTTACATATGTTTTTCTGTTATTTGCATATTTACCCCAAATTCATTTAATGCGAACCCATGACATTCAACACAAAAAGCAAGTTCATTGCCACCAAACTAACTTCTTTAGTTGTTATCAAATTGAAACATATATATATATATATATATATATATATATATATATATATATATATATATATATATATATATGAGCGGAGATCAAGTTACTCCAAAAGTAACTATTGTAAGAGTTACTCCACTTAATATCTCTTCGCACACTTTAAATTTTGCTGATCCAACCGTCAAATTAATAATTCTAAATGAGTAGATCAAATATGCAATTTTTTATAAAATTTTAAAAAAAATTGATATTTGATCAAATAAGTTCAATTCAACGTACATTATGCTTTTAAAAATACAAGTAAAATAGAGACTATAAGATTTTATAGCTACGGATACTCAATTTCAATAATTTTTGAGATGCATGATCATCAACATAATATTAAACTATTCAACGGTTGGATCGATAAAATTTAATGTCTACAAAGAGATATTAAGTGGAGTAACTATACAAAATGCAAAGTGAATTCAATAGTCATTTAAATAAGTTAAATAAAATATTAAATTATTAAAGGTTCAATTTTTCTTCTGAAATATATAAACTATATCGAGCAACAGCAAGTCTTTACTTCTAATCAATCGAGTTTTGTTAGTTTCTTCTAAATCGATAAAAGTTATACTTTTCTTCTAAAACGATTAATCTAGAACAAGTGGCCTTTACATGTGATTAGTCAAGTTTTTTTTAATTCCTTCTGAATTGACAAATGTTTGATCTTTCAAATGGATCAGATGAACTACAGTAATGAGTATTAATTTGGTATCAGTTGAATTGTTCTTAGTTCATTGGACTACAACGAGGATTAAATTGTGATCAATTGAACTCTAGTTAGATCATTTTACTACAAAGGTTCGACCTTTCCTCTGGATCAAGTGAACCACAGTGAGAATGAACTTGTCATTAGACGAGCTATGATTGGACTATTGGACTATAAAGGTTCAACTTTTCATTTAGAATAAATGAACTACACCGATGATTAACTGCATGTAAAGGATCGCTAGTTGTAGTTAATTACTTTGGAAGAAAGATCGAACTTTTAAAATTAGATTCATCACATATAAAGACTTGCTCACCATAGTTAAATTTTTCCAGAAGAAAGGTCGAACATTTGTTCATTCATAATGAACTAACAAATCAAGTGAACTAATCATAGTTCACCTAATCGTAAGTTAATGCGCACTATATATAGTTCAATCAATCTAAATGAAAACTCGAACCTATGTAGTCCAATTAACCAACCACAACTCAGCTGATCACAAGTTAATTCTCACTGTAGTTCATTTGATCTAGATAAAAGTTGAAACCTTTGTAGTCTAATGAATAACCATCGTTCAATTGATATCAAGTCAATCCTCAATGTGTAACATCCCTAATTTTTAAGACTCGAACGACGAAGCCTAGGCCCGGTCCAATTATTTGTTGTAAATAATTAGTCGTGTCTCGGCGAGGAATAGTCGAGGAAATTGTCAAGTAATTGTGTCTCCATCGAATTATGGTTAAATCTAGTGTTGAATGAAGGAGTTTAAGCTGAAGGGCAATTCTGTCTTTTCTCACCCCTTTAATACTCCAGCCTAAGTCCTGAACCCTCTCTCAACCTCTCACACACTTGTCATTTTGCAAAATTCAGAAGAAAAGGAAACTGAAACAGAAAAGAGAAGAGGGGGGCGCGCAAGGAGGAGGAGGAAGAGGGATTTCACCCAAAGTTTATTGCATGTAAGTATCCTCATCACCTTTCCAATGAACCCAATTTCAGAAGCTGATTCTCTCTCTGTCTCTCAATCTCATTTTCGAACTTGATGCTCCAATGGTGAAGATGAAGGAATTCTGAGTTGTTGTGGCTTGCATGTTCAGTCTTGGCTGTCAAGGGTGAAGTCTTATGCTTGTATTTCGAAGTTGGAGGAAGTGGTGAAGATTCAGTGCTGGTTCAGTTGTTAAGAGAAGAGAGCTGCTGTGTCGACTTGAGTTGGTGCCTAGCAGGGATTGTTCGTGGTTATCGTGTTTCGATTGTCGCGTGTTTCGTTGGGGCTCCTCGTACGATCGTCGAATAGGTGAGTTATACTCACGATTAGGGATATTTGATTATTCTGGACCTTGTTCGTTTTCAGTACCTTGACAAAATACCGCTTTCGAAATTGCTGAAGAGTCAAAAACTATTTTTGGGAAACATCGCGTTTTTACGGTTTATGAAATTATAAGCATTCAAAGACGATTTTTGATTGTATTTATGTACTGGATATATTGTCTGGATTGTCTAGGGTTTTCTGTTTTTCAGGTGGGATTGAGATTGGAAATCGAATTGGGCGCGAACGGAGAAACGATTTGAGAAATTGGTGTTGAGTTCTGTTACAGAACAGGACGCACGGGTCGTGCGCCCCTGGGCACGAACCGTGCCCCTGCTTCGCAATTGGCTGAATTAAGGAATAAAACAGGACGCACGAATCGTGCGCCCCTGGGCACAGACCGTGCGTGAGCTTGTTACCGGTTCCCGATTTCTCGTTTCGTCGCTCCTTTCGATCCCAAATCACTTCTAATCTTCCTCCCAACCAATTTTAAGGATATTACCCTAATAAAATCAATGTTTTGAGCACGTTCGACATTATTTTGGAAAAAGGGTTTTGAAGGTTTAAATTATTGAAAAACCGAAACTTAGACCGCGTGTGAGATAATGTTTTTGGCATAACAAACCGGATCGTGGATCCTTCTCGACGCTATGATTATAACGCCGGATGTCTAACTTTGAATTCATCAAAACGGGTTATAGATTGATAATAGATATAGATATCTAAAACTTGAAAGACGGTCCAATGCGGATACGATATGTATTTTATTACATATCACGTTGATTCCATGTGGCTGATTTTAATTGATTCTATATTAAGGTAAAATACCCATAATTTATCAAGGGGCAACCAAGAATTTACCTTTATATAAAAATTCCTAGGGCGGTAGCACTATAGTGTTTATTGCAATGGATAAATAATTTTGAGGCCTTGATTATGCAAATTGAGTTTTTATAAGGAGAATTCGCACATTTTTTCTTTTGGTCTACACATGAAGTGACAAGTACCACACATAATTAAACTCACACACACAAAATTAGATCTGAGTAACTATAGAAAATATTTAGTTATGTTAGGACTTACAGATTAAGGCATGATAATGAGGCGGGTCGAGGGCGGATTTTGCCTCTCATGTCCACGACCCTATCTCTAGGGGGATTAGATTTTGCTCTTCCCTTCTTCGCTCTAAATGGGGTCGGATTTCTTCACGGGTCTACGATTCTACCACTATTTATAGAAAAAATTAAAAATTCATATGAATAATAATTATTAGACAAAATATTGGGCCGCGAAGTTTTCACATTTTTTCTATACATGAAATATATGGAACCGACATCACTAGTGAGGACCGATAAGAATTTAGGTGTCACTATAATATTATGATGTTGGGATGGACCAAACGGTTAGAGATTCTTCTTTTCTTACCAAACGGTCTGGAGATAAGACTAAGAGGTGGGATATATGGATTAATTTTAACTTTCCTTTATTTTATCTGGAAAATGTTTGTTTTATAAGATATATATTTATATTTATTTTTTGGTCAAAAAAAAAGATATATTTATTTTTTATGTTATTATTGCTCGTATACATCCTCAAGAGGTCGGTGGAAGTTAGTATATGAAGGTGGCATTATTCGTATTCTTTGAGTAGTTGCGTTTGTGTTTGGCCGACCTATTTCTAGCTTCTTTAAGTTGGACAGAACAATTTTTTAAAGAAGCTTTGAAAAAATGAGCTTATTTTTAAGTAAGTTTTTCTTGACTGATATAGCTTTCAAATAAATTATAACCAGAAGTATACTCGTGTATACGCACGGGTAACATCATATCTTTGTGGGCTAAACTCTTGTTTTGGCTATTTATCTTTGGGGTTGTGGTCACTTTGGCCCTTTATCTTTTTTTTTCTCATTTTAGACCCTCATGTTTTTTGTGTGTGTCATTTTGGCCACTGCCGTTATGTTTATGTTTTTTGTAGCAAATTTTTAAGGACGAAAATGAAATCAATTAAAAACATAAGGGACTAAAATGAAATCAATTAAAAACATAAGGGGCTAAAATGATAACGGCAGGGGCCAAAATGACACACACAAAAAACATGAGGGTCTAAAATGAGAAAAAAAAAAAAAGATAAAGGGCCAAAGTGACCACAACCCCAAAGATAAAGGGCCAAAACATGAGTTTAGCCTATCTTTGTGTAAATAGACTTAAACAGAATTGAATTACAATAAATTTTTCAAGTTATTAAGAAATGAAATTTTACAACTTTAGAATAATTTTTTCTTTTGACATTTTTGATCGTCACCAAATACATTTTATCAGTAGTAAAATTATATTAACATGTAATATTTTCCCGTTGTATCTCAAATATAAAATATAAAATATTATTTTAACAATGTGTAACGTTCCACCATAAAAAAAATTGTAATGAAATTGTAGTAACAACATGAAATGTTTACACGGTGAAACTAAAAAATTAAAAAAATAATAACTTTTTCGAATATATAGTACTTTCACGGGTTAAGAAAAATGTTCATTCATAAGAAATAAAGACATTTAATGAAAACAAATATAAAAATGATTATATCGAGAACGTGTTACATTTCCCAGTAAAAAATCAAAAAATAATGAAATTGTTTCAATAATATGTAATGTTTACCCGTTAAAACTAAAAAAAGAAAAATTATAAATAGATAGATGATAGTTGAGAATTATTGTTTTTAATTAAATAGATAGTAGATAGATTAAAAAAAATGAAATGTGAAGAGAGAGAGAGAGGGAGAGAATAAAGATGGGAGAGATAGAGTGAAAATTGATAAAGATAAGAGCAAGAGAGAGGTAAAGAAGTGAGTTCTAAATGTGAGATAAGAAAATTTAAGAGATGATGAGAGAAAGTGGCACCCAAAAATAAAAAATGAGATAGGATAGCCGTAGATTTCCAAAAATAAAAAATGAGATAGAATAATCATGGATTTAAGTGGGCAATTTGGTAATTTGATTAGTTATTTATTTTCTTAGATAGATTAACTGATATTTTAGACAGCGTAGTTTGGTATTTTTGATAGTGATTGAGTTTATTAAAAAAGAAGATACTTGATAGTTGAAAAATAGGTAGTTGATGAATAATATTTTAATTAAATAGATAGATAAAAAAATGAAATGTGAAGGGGGGAGACACTGAGAGAGAGAGAGAGAGAGAGAGAGAGAGAGAGAGAGAGAGAGAGAGAGAGAGAGAGAGAGAGAGAGAGAGAGAGAGAGAGAGAGAGAGAGAGAGAGAGAGAGAGAGAGAGAGAGAGAGAGAGAGAGAGAGAGAGAGAGAGAGAGAGAGAGAGAGAGAGAGAGAGAGAGAGAGAGAGAGAGAGAGAGAGAGAGAGAGAGAGAGAGAGAGAGAGAGAGAGAGAGAGAGAGAGAGAGGGGGGGGTGTGGGAAAAATAGAGAGAAAATTGAGAAAGATAAGAGTGAGAGAGAAGTAAAAAAATGGGTTTTACATGTGAGATAAAAAAATTTAAGAGATGTTGGGAGAAAGTGGGACTCACAAAAAATGAGATAGAATAATTATAAATTTCCAAATAAGCCCTAAAAAAGTAAAAATGTAAATACGCAATTTGGTAATTTCACCTGCCCAAGATTTTCTTATATCGCTCATTGATAGATAGATAAAAAAAATGTAACGTGAAGGGAGAGGGAGGAGAGAGAGAGAGAGAGAGAAAGAGAGAGAGAGAGAGAGAGAGAGAGAGACGTGGGAGAAATAGAGAGAAAATTGAGAAAGATAAGAGTGAGAAAGAAGTAAAAAAATGGGTTTTACATGTGAGATAAAAAAATTTAAAAAATGTTGAGAGAAAGTGAGACCCACAAAAAATGAGATAGAATAATTATAAATTTTTAAATAAGCCCTCAAAAAAGTAAAAAGGTAAATGGACAATTTGGTAATTTCACCGACCCAAGATTTTCTTATATAGGTAATTGATTGATGATGATTGAAGAGGAGCTTTTTTTTACTTTAGGATGAGCTTTTCTTCTTCTTCTTCTTTCTAATCACAATATTAAAAACTACGAGGTTCTAATACCTATTTTTTGTTTATTTTTTCTTTTTGAAACTTAAAATCACCAATATATAGTTAATAAACTCCTACTATCTAACTGGGTGCAAGTGGTTAATAAACTTCATCTTAAAGGGCGGATTCGGCTAGTACCCGGATTTGATTTCCAGCGATGAAATAAATTGGAGCCGAACCCCCTTCACTTGGAAATCGACCCATAGACAAAAAAACTCCTACTATCAATTATCAACTAATAAAAAGTAAACCAAAAATTTTTTGGAAAAATTCTAAACTTAATTAAGTAGGTGTTTAAAAACTTGTTTACCTTAAAGTTATAAAATAAAAAGCTTGATTATAGTTTTGGTCCTACTATTTTCAAAAACTTGGACATTTAGTCCTTATTTTTAAAAACTCAGACATTTAGTTAGACAAGGGATTTGAGTTTTTATTTTTATTTTTACGTGGAGCTCATTAATTGACGGGACACGTGATGTAGGCAGCACACGTGGCTGCCAAGTCAATTAATGATACGCGTCATTGCCACACATCATTTATTTAGTTAATAAAATATTTAAAATAAAAAAGTTAAAAATCAAAACCAAAATTCATTCAAGTGATGAACCCTAAAATTCATTAAAATGATGTGGGTCGATTATGGAGAAAGTCGATTAATAAAAAATTGTCAACAAGATCCGATTTCAAAACCGCCTGTTATGCAGTTAACGACAGGCCCGATTTTTATACCAGCAACAAATGAAGACCCGAATGAAGATCAAGTTTGTACCAACAACAACAAATGATCCGATTTTTATTCCTTGGAGGTATTATTTCTTTTTTCGACCTGAAGAATGGACTGGGTCGAAATTGGCATAACCCAAATTGCCTCGCTAATAAGCTAGGGTGATAAGAGTATACACCATATGAGGCTGCAGATTTCCCGAGAGAAATCCTGGCTGACAAGAACTTAGGGGTCAAAAAGGCCTCCCAAATTTGATTAGTTTCCTCCTCTTCGACTAGATTAGTCGCAGGAAACTCTCTGGTAAACCAAGATGGTCCATATGTTCTTCCAGCAAAAGGGGCCATCGAGGGGGTGAAGTCAGTGCAATCCATGAGCATAGTAAAGAATTGAGAAAATAGATCTTGAGTAGATACTGCTATCTCCTTGGGTTTCAACAAAGCTAGGCGTTCACCTTCGACGCTTCTATTTGCGACCACATCAGCTAGGTCATCAGCGACATACATTTGTAGCTTCGACTCAAAAGTGGCAAGAAGCCACAATTGAAATAACCAAATTGGTCCAGAGACCAAGAATTTATCCTCTGGTTGAAGTTCTTTCAGGTCAAGAACTCCTTCTTTTAGGCTATCGAAAAGAGACCCTAAAATAAGAGTGGCCAAATTTATGTTTCGACACTCATGCAGTTGAATGGCCAGGGGGATATACATCTTTGCCACCTGAAGTGACGAAGAGCAAAACACATAGAAAGATAGCCAGAAGGTGAGAAAAGTGATGTGCTCTTCATCAGAGACGTCTTCAGTGTCGGTAGCGTGGTTATCTTCAATATATCCTTTGTAAGGGGCTCGTTTGAAGTCGAAAGTATGCTGAGTACCAGTGGTAGCAGGGTCGACGACCTCTCCTATTGGCTTCAAACCAGTGATAACAGCCACGTCAACTAAAGTAGGAGCAAGCATGCCACACTTTAAATGAAGGCTGTTAGTGGTAAGCTCCCAAAAATGCAAAGCTACAATGAGCATAGGGCTTTGATATTTAGGCCCATACCTTGACAGTTGAATCAGGTCGAAGATTCCCTGAGTTCTCCATGTGTCTCCATTTTTCGACTCTATTTTATTGAGCCAGTCAATGTAAGACGTATTCTTTTCGATTGGTGGAGAGGATCTAAAAACCCTATTCGGGTTACCCATGAAATCCATAATGTGTGGACTTTCACTGAAGATCCTGGGGCCGTATTTGTGGTAACTAGGAAAAACCTTCCTAATTTGGGGTGAATCATCACCAGCGAGAGGAAGTGGACCTAAAAATGCATGCTTTAAAGGCTTAGAGGAGGGGATTAATACCTGAGATTGATAAATTTTGGTTTCCTCCATGTTCAAAGCTGGTTCAGATATCAAAACTGACTTCTCAAAAGCTACAGTACGGGGGTTAATGGTAGAAGAAGACGCCATTGCTGTGAAAATGAAGATCGTAGGGAAATACGGTGTTTCGTAAAGTGCTTGCTTCGCGTAAATGAAGAAGAAGTGAACAGAGAGCTCGCTCGCAGAGAAGAAAATGGAGGTTCGTGAAAGAAAAGGGGGAAGAAGATGAAGTTTTCAGAAAAAGACAAATGAAAAGGCACAGTTGCCTTTTTATAGCCGTTTTGCGACGAATATTATATTAAAAAGAATTAAGAAACGTGGGCTCCCAGGACATTGGTGGGGAAACGTGGGATCATGGAAAATCTCAACAGTTATTTACCATACGTGGCGTAATGTCAGTGAAGGAAAACGCCAGCAAGTTGGATTTGGCGCAGAAACGTCTCCTTGTACACTGAGAGAAGATATTAAATGATGACAGAAGATTTGGTACAGAATCTTCGAATGATTCAAAAAGTCATTTTCTATCTTCATTCAAAACTCAGTCGAAAACGCCCTTTTGGGGGGCAATTTGTTAGCCTACATTTTTTGACAGGCTACCATTAAATGCAGTCAATAAGGTTTGACTTGATAATTCAAGGGAGAGAACTACCTATTTCGACGCCAAGAAAAGATATACAAGGGGAATCAGCGTAGCGCGTAACTTAGCGAAATTTGGAAAGCTGAAATCAGTAGTTCGACAGGGAAATGAATAATATCCAGATAACAAGCCAAATCAAAGAGTGTTGTCGAATGGGATAGCAGCAGCATGGTCGAAAGAAGTAGCAGTTACCTAGTCGAAGCGCCTATCAGTTATTTTATTTTCAAACTGCTATGCAGTTATCGTTTTTCTCTTTTAGTATAATAGGAGTTTCTTTTCTTAGAATAAGGTCGCAAAATCATTTCTACAAAGTTCTGAAAAACTCTAACTTCCGCATATCAGAGAAAAACGAGTCAACTCACAAACAATGTATGATTCTGTGTACCAGGTTTCATTTTAATGCAATGCCTTTATCATTCCTTTAAGATTCCTGCAATTTACTTGCTTTCAATCTTCTTTTTCTTATTTATTTAAGTTTCTGCATTTACTGCTTCTTTTCTGCACTTCTTCTTCTTAAACACTTTTCTACTTCACTCTCCATTTCGTTATCGTTTTTTTCTTTCATTAAACGATTATCACCATCATTTTCAAACAAACCGTAGGAACTTTAACTATTTTCAATAAAGACTTTAACACAAATGTTCTGAGATGTTTCTAGTTGGTCTCGCGAGCAACACACACGTGTAACTAGCGGTGTTTACCAAAAACCAGGGTAAACAACCCTGCACCAGCCACCAAGTTTATTCTTTGATAGCAAATCATGCAAAAGTTAAACTAATATGAGATTCAGTCAATTTTGGATCAACATGCAAAGTTTTATTCTCATACACGTATTTGTGGGTTTTTACTCACCAATTCATTACTTAGCCAACAAAGCATTTAAGAAAACACAAGATAAAGTATTCTACAGAAGCACCATGGATAGTTTTCTTTGTAAGATGCCAAAGAAATATATTGCATAGATAGAAATAGTACGTTACAAAAAAACGTTAATCATGGAACAAAGCATCTAAACAAACTTAGATAAAGTACTCCAAAGAAGGACCTTGGGTAGTACCCCTAAGAGGCCTAGATGTACAACAAAATAGAGATAGCTAAAAGACCTAGATACAGAGCAAAACACTAATACCCAAACTGTTGGGAAACAGAAACATAATTTGACCCAGGCAACTGTAATAAAATAGATATCCCCTAGTCTTTAATAACCTTAACAAAAAGATATTTCCTATTCTTCTTAGCCACACCTAGCTTGAGAGAGGTCCCTGGAAGGAGTCCATTCAAGCCACGAAAGGTAGCCCACCCATCAGAAACACAGCAGTAATCAGGCCTTGAACTATTCCATCGAAACTTGCAGTTCCATTTCCTTCCACGAAAATTAACCAAAGTGATGGAGGTAGTTGTAGGAGAGAAGGCAAATTCGCAAAAACCAATGTGAAGGAACTGGAAAGAGAATTAAGGAAAAATAATCAATAAACCAATAAACAAATATAAAAAGAGTTAATGTAGGAAACCAAATTATAAAAGGTAAATGCCTAAGAAAATTCATTCATACATACCAGAAATGGAGTGTTGGTTTCCTCAAGATACAGATCTTTCTCCAAAGAGTTGTAAAAATGGACAGTATCAATGAAAAGAAATTCATCCTTCTCCTCATCAATAATGCTCATTGGGAGGTCAAGTTCTCCAAGACCAAACTTCTGAGGGGGAAATGGATAAGAAACCTGCTTCCACATCCTGTCCCTTACAAGGAAGGTGACACCCTGCCCAAATTTTAGGGTAATCCAACCACCACCAAACAGATTATAAACCTCCCCAATGCGAGCAGAACCACGATCTAAGTACACCCTGCTTGGGCGATGCTTGATGAAGATGACAAAAACATTCCCCAAGGGATCCAAGAGGCGAACAATGGTTGGCATGTCATTATAGAAGTCTGCCAAAAAAAAGAACTGGCAGTGGCTGCATTGTAACGCCCTAAAATTATTTAATTAATTTATTTAATTAAATAATTGGGGGTTTAAATTAAATTATTTGATGTAATTCGATTAATTAGAATTTTATTTATTTTTGGTGGTATTAGGAAGGAGTGGAGGCGCCACTTGCATGACTTGGGCTTAAGTGGAAAGCCCAAGCCCATGATCCACAATAGGTGCGAAGGGGGTTTTGTCGTAGGGGGCTAGGGTTTGTGGCTTTTTGCGAAAAACCAAAAGAAAGAAAGAAAGAGCGTGAGATAGAGAGAGAGCAAGGGGAAAAGCGCCGTAAGGAGAGAAGAGGAAGTGGAGAAGAGTCGCAAGCAAGGGAAGGGCGAGGAGCGTGGTTTTGTTGCTGTGATCCTGTACGTGACTATCTCCGGAGCCTCCGTTCTTCAATTTCGAGGTTAGGGGAGCTCTATCACTCTATTTAATAGTTCATATGATGAGTCCTAGATCTAGGGTTAGAATAGAGTTCTTGATGCATTGTTGATGTTGGATTTCGTATTTAGATGTATGCGAATTGATGTATGCATGATTCTTGATGCTTTCTTGATGTTTTGTTGATATTGACCATCATATGTATGGGGGTATGCGAAGTGGGATTGGCCATGAGACTGAAATTCTTGATATATATGCGTTGTGTTGGTAAATTGTGACCTTCGATTTGATCATGAAAACTGAAATTGTGTTGAATGTGTGCTTGTGTTGTTCGCAAAGTGGGATGATGGTGTATAGGCGCCTAGGGCGCCAAGGGGATAGGTAAGACATTGATCAATTGAATTTTTGGAGAAATTAATTAAATTAAGTGTATATTTTGGGGCTGGAAAAATGTTGAGTTTTCATGAGTTGGAATTGCGGAGAAAACAATTTTTGGTGTTGAAAGGTGTTTTAGAAAAATTCTGGGCGTTGTTGCTGGTTTCTGGGCGCTGGGCGCCTATGCTGGGCGCTGGGCGCCTGTTCTGTGTTGTTGTTGCGCGTAGGGGCGCGCCTGGGCGCTGGCGCCCGTGTTGCGTGTTGTGTGTGCGTTGTGCGCGCCTGGGCGCTGAGCGCCTGTGGCGCTGTTGCGTGCGTGTGTGAGTGTGGCGCGCGCCTGGGCGCTGGGCGCCTGTGGCGCTGTGTTGCCTTGTGTTGTGCGCGCCTGGGCGCCGGGTGCCTGTGTTGCCTGGGCGCCTAAGGCGCCAATTTTCAGAACGACGTCTAATTTTTCCCAAACTTCTTTTTATTATAACTTTTGACTCCGACGTCCGTTTCGAACGATTCAAAAAGTGTCGTGAAGCTTTTTACGCTGTCCATCTATGGGTCTAATTTTTAAAATGAAAAATTATTATTTTCTGATGGTTTGTGGGCGCCCAAGTGGCTGTCCCCGGTGATCGTCCCAGTGACGTTGAAAAATGACGTAGGACTCTTTTAAAATCCCTTTTGGTGTATAAACAACAGTTTTTAAACACGGTAGTGTCAAAATGACTGTTTTGCCCCTAGTGACCAAAGTTAATGATAATGATGTGTAAATGACGAGGATGCCCTTGGTGGCTAGTCAAATGACTGTTTTGCCCCTAGTGGCCAAAGTTAATGATAATGATGTGTAAATGACGAGGATGCCCTTGGTGGCTAGTCAAATGACGTTTTTGCCCTCAGTGGCTAATGTTTGAGTTAAATGATGTTTATGTGTAAGTGTCAATTGGGGCCTGAGTGGCTAAGTGAGGTTAAGGTCTAAGTGGCCTAGTGATGTTGTGTGATGATTATGAATTTGGCAGGTGCTGTGCTCCGTGCGAGCAAACAGGTAAGTGATGAGTCACATTGTTGATTGTGACCTGAGTTATTGTGTAATATTGTGAAGTGAGTGGTGCATGTCATAGAGTCTCATGCCCATATGCATAAAACCCAGTGATGTTTTGAGGCCTGAGTGGCTAAGTGATGATGAGGCCTGAGTGGCTAAGCGACGTTTTGTGAAAAGGTACCTTCATGCATATACCCGCGAGTGGGTTGCATTTCATAAATCTACATGACATGAGATGAATCGTACATGATGTGAATGATGACTGTGTTGTGGATGTTTTGTGTATTGGATGCTGATTATTCTATTGCGTAGCCTGTGATTAGTGCTTATCATGTTTTCTATTATATAGACTGAAATGATGCTCACCCTTTCCTGTTTGAATGTTGCCCTCGTGTTGGTAACGTGCAGGTGATTCCCAGTGAAGGTATTAGCTTCACTTTTCGAGTCGAGTCGTCATGCTCTGATACGTAGCACTCAGGGGGGATAATGAACTCGGCCTTTATCAATGATTTTTGATTATTTTGTCCATGTGGACTATTTGGTTATGTTTTACAAATTTCCGCTGCGTAGTTTTTTTGTGTTATGAGAAGTTTATAAGTGACGTTAACCATGAGGCTTGAGTTTTTGATATTGTGATGTGCTACGTGGACGTATTAATTTGAGTTAGACTGTTTTTAAAGTTGTATAAGCGACGTTTGATTTGAGTACGTGTAACATTTCCTATGAACGAGATTTTTCAAAACTCTGATTTTTATAAACAAATTGACGGGTAGAAAGGGGTGTTACATAAGTGGTATCAGAGCAGTTCGGTCTGTCCGGCCAATGTTGTCCTGTCATAGTGTCTTGTGACATTAGATTAGTTCTAAATCTTTAGTTTGTGCTGCAGTGATAGTTCGTAATGGCTGGAAGAAACGACGCTGCTCTTGCTGCTGCATTGCAAGCTATGGCTCAGGCTGTGCAGGGTCAGCAAAATGTTGGTGATAATGCTGGTTTTAGGAGTCTGACTACCTTCCAGAGGGAGAATCCGCCCACCTTTAAGGGCAAATATGATCCAGATGGTGCTATGGCTTGGCTGAAGGAGATCGAGAGGATTTTCAGGGTGATGGACTGTACTGTTGAGCAGAAGGTCCGCTTTGGTACCCACATGTTAGCCGAGGAGGCCGACGACTGGTGGTTGGCTACTAGGCAGAGGTTAGAGGCTGTGCAGGAAGAGATTACTTGGGAGGTTTTCAGCAGGGAGTTTCTGAGAAAGTATTTTCCTGAAGACGTCCGCGGGAAGAAAGAGATAGAGTTTTTGGAGCTGAAGCAGGGTGGTATGTCTGTGACTGCCTATGCGGCAAGATTTGTGGAGCTAGCCAAATTTTATCCACATTACAGTGAGGCTACAGCTGAATTTTCTAAATGCATCAAATTTGAGAATGGGTTGAGGCCTGATATTAAACAGGCCATTGGTTATCAGAAGATTCGTGTGTTCGCAGATCTGGTTGACAGTTGCAGAATTTTCGAGGAAGACAGTACTGCTCGCTACAAAGCTACTTCTGAGAGAAAGGGCAAGTTTCAGAGTCGAAGCAAGCCGTATGAGGTTCCTGCGGGTAAGAGTTATCAGAAGGCTGCTGGAGGTAAGGGTCCTAGTGGGGGAGATGCCCCTGCTAGCATTGTCTGCTATAAGTGTGGCAAGCCTGGCCACAAGAGTACTACGTGCAGGTCGGATGATAGGAATTGCTACCGTTGCGGTAAAAAGGGTCATATGGCAGCCGATTGTAAGGTCAAGGATGTGGTGTGTTTCAACTGTGGTGAGTCTGGGCATATCAGTACGAAGTGTACAAAGCCGAAAAAGGAAAGGTCTACTGGGAAGGTATTTGCATTGGCAGGGGAGGAGCCTGAGGATGATGATGGTCTGATTAGAGGTACGTGTTTCATTAATGGTACTTCTCTGAAATCTCTTATTGATACTGGTGCTACCCATTGTTTTATTTCTGTTGATTGCTGTAAAAGATTGGGTCTTGTTTTATCTGCTATGTGTGGGGATATGGTTGTCGATACTCCTGCGAAGGGGTCGGTGATTACGTCCCAGGTGTGTTCTCAGTGTCCCGTGTCGATCTTCGGCAGAGACTTTATTGTGAATTTTGTCTGTTTGCCGTTGAGAGGTCTGGATGTAATCCTAGGCATGGACTGGTTAGAGAATAATCACGTTCATATCAACTGTCGTAGCAAGTCGGTTGGTTTCGGTGAAGAAAGTTCGGTTTTGGTGTCTGCTGACCAGTTGAAGAAATTGAAGAAAGAAGGAGTTCAGTTATTTGCGTTGATGGCTTCGTTGTCTGCTGAGAGTCAGGCTGTTATTGAAGAGCTGAAGGTAGTACGCGAATTTCCTGAAGTATTTCCTGATGAAATCCCGGGTGTGCCACCGGAAAGAGAAGTTGAGTTTTCGATTGATCTTGTACCTGGTACGAGGCCTGTGTCTATGGCACCGTACAGAATGTCGGCGTCGGAATTGTCTGAGTTGAAGACGCAACTTGAAGAATTGCTTGAGAAAAAGTTTGTAAGACCGAGTGTATCACCGTGGGGAGCTCCGGTATTGTTAGTGAAGAAGAAAGATGGGAGCATGAGGTTATGTGTGGACTATCGTCAGTTGAATAAGGTAACTATCAAGAATAAGTATCCGCTTCCGAGGATCGACGATCTGATGGATCAATTAGTAGGTGCTCGTGTTTTCAGCAAAATTGATTTGAGGTCCGGATATCATCAGATTAAAGTAAAGGATGAGGATGTTCAGAAAACGGCGTTCAGAACGAGGTATGGGCATTATGAGTATTCAGTGATGCCGTTCGGTGTGACCAATGCTCCTGGTGTATTTATGGAATATATGAACCGTATTTTCCATGATTACCTAGATCGGTTTGTGGTGATCTTCATAGATGATATTCTAGTTTATTCTAAGTCAGATGAAGAGCATGCTGAGCACCTGAAGTCAGTGTTGGAAGTTTTAAAGAAGAAAAAGTTGTACGCCAAGTTATCGAAGTGTGAGTTCTGGCTGAAAGAGGTGAGTTTCCTTGGGCACGTGATTTCTGGTAATGGTATTGCGGTTGATCCGGCAAAAGTAGAAGCAGTGTTGGAGTGGGAGTCTCCGAAGTCCGTAACAGAGATTAGAAGCTTTTTGGGTTTGGCTGGGTACTACAGGAGGTTCATCGAGGGTTTTTCCAAGTTGGCCCTCCCATTGACTCAGTTGACTTGCAAGGGTAAAGTTTTTGTTTGGGATGCTCGGTGTGAGGAAAGCTTTATGGAACTGAAAAAGAGATTGACGACGTCGCCTGTTTTGACGTTGCCTAATCCAGAGGAACCGTTCGTTGTGTATTGTGACGCTTCGAAGATGGGTCTCGGTGGTGTGTTGATGCAGAATGGGAAAGTCGTTGCGTATGCGTCGAGGCAGTTGCGGATTCATGAGAAAAATTACCCTACGCATGATTTGGAATTGGCTGCTGTGGTATTTGTGCTCAAGATTTGGAGGCACTACCTTTATGGTTCGAGGTTCGAAGTGTTCAGTGATCATAAGAGTCTAAAGTATCTGTTCGATCAGAAAGAGTTGAATATGAGACAGCGTCGGTGGTTGGAACTCTTGAAGGATTATGACTTCGGTTTGAATTATCATCCCGGCAAGGCTAACGTCGTGGCTGATGCTTTAAGCAGGAAGTCCTTGCATATGTCGGCTATGATGGTGAAGGAATTAGAGTTAATTGAAGAATTCAGAGATTTGAGTTTGGTTTGTAAGATGACACCTCGCAGTGTCAAGCTGGGAATGCTAAAGATCGACAATGAATTCCTGGGCAGCATCAGAGAGGCTCAGAAGTCAGATGTTAAGTTAGTGGATTTAATTAATGGGGTTGGTCAATCTGAAGATGAAGAATTCAAATTGGATTCCAGTGGTGTGTTGAGGTTCCGGGGTAGGATCTGTGTTCCTGACGATGAAGAGATGAGAAAGGCAATTTTAGAGGAAGGTCATCGTAGCAAGTTGAGTATCCATCCTGGAGCAACGAAGATGTATCAAGATCTGAAAAAGATGTTTTGGTGGTATGGTATGAAGAGAGATGTGGCACAGTTTGTGTATGCCTGTTTGACCTGTCAGAAATCTAAGGTAGAGCATCAGAAGCCTGCAGGGCTAATGCAACCGTTGGAAATTCCAGAGTGGAAATGGGATAGCATAGCAATGGATTTTGTGACGGGGTTACCGAATACAGCTAAGGGTCATGACGCTATTTGGGTGATCATTGATAGGTTAACGAAGTCTGCTCATTTTATTCCTATTAATATCACTTATCCAGTGTCGAGGTTGGCAGAGGTTTATGTCAAGGAGATTGTGAGACTGCACGGTGTTCCGAAGAGTATTGTGTCAGATAGGGATCCGAGGTTCACTTCCGAGTTTTGGAAGAGTTTGCAGAAAGAATTGGGTTCTAAGTTAAAAATGAGTTCGGCGTATCATCCCCAGACCGATGGTCAGTCCGAGAGAACAATTCAGTCGTTAGAGGATCTGTTGAGGGCTTGTGTATTGGAACAGCGGGGTTCTTGGGATTCATATCTTGCGTTGATTGAGTTTACCTATAACAACAGTCACCATTCCAGTATCGGGATGGCACCGTTTGAAGCATTGTATGGTCGAAGGTGTAGGACGCCATTATGTTGGTATGATTCGGGGGAAAGTGTGGTGTTGGGACCGGAGATTGTCCGGGAGACTACAGAGAAGATCAAGATGATCCGTGAGAAGATGAAGGCTTCTCAGAGTCGTCAGAAGAGTTATCATGACAAGCGGAGGAAGGATTTAGAGTTTCAGGAGGGTGAGCATGTGTTCTTGAGGGTTTCTCCTATTACCGGTGTTGGTCGAGCGTTGAAATCGAAGAAGCTCACTCCTCGATTTGTTGGTCCTTATCAGATATCCGAGAGAATTGGAAATGTGGCTTATAGAGTGGCTTTACCGCCAAATCTTTCGAACTTGCACGACGTGTTTCACGTGTCGCAACTTCGTAAGTATGTTTCGGATCCATCTCATGTGATCCAAGTGGACGATGTAGAGGTGCGGGATAATCTCACCGTGGAGACGATGCCCGTAAGGATTGAGGATCGTGAAGTGAAGGCGCTTAGAGGCAAGGAGATTGCATTAGTGAAAGTGGTCTGGCTAGGAGCTGCCGGCGAGAGTATGACTTGGGAGCTAGAAAGCAAGATGCGAGAGTCCTACCCAGAGTTGTTTGATCAGGTAAATTTCGAGGACGAAATATTCTAAGTGGGGGAGAGTTGTAACGCCCTAAAATTATTTAATTAATTTATTTAATTAAATAATTGGGGGTTTAAATTAAATTATTTGATGTAATTCGATTAATTAGAATTTTATTTATTTTTGGTGGTATTAGGAAGGAGTGGAGGCGCCACTTGCATGACTTGGGCTTAAGTGGAAAGCCCAAGCCCATGATCCACAATAGGTGCGAAGGGGGTTTTGTCGTAGGGGGCTAGGGTTTGTGGCTTTTTGCGAAAAACCAAAAGAAAGAAAGAAAGAGCGTGAGATAGAGAGAGAGCAAGGGGAAAAGCGCCGTAAGGAGAGAAGAGGAAGTGGAGAAGAGTCGCAAGCAAGGGAAGGGCGAGGAGCGTGGTTTTGTTGCTGTGATCCTGTACGTGACTATCTCCGGAGCCTCCGTTCTTCAATTTCGAGGTTAGGGGAGCTCTATCACTCTATTTAATAGTTCATATGATGAGTCCTAGATCTAGGGTTAGAATAGAGTTCTTGATGCATTGTTGATGTTGGATTTCGTATTTAGATGTATGCGAATTGATGTATGCATGATTCTTGATGCTTTCTTGATGTTTTGTTGATATTGACCATCATATGTATGGGGGTATGCGAAGTGGGATTGGCCATGAGACTGAAATTCTTGATATATATGCGTTGTGTTGGTAAATTGTGACCTTCGATTTGATCATGAAAACTGAAATTGTGTTGAATGTGTGCTTGTGTTGTTCGCAAAGTGGGATGATGGTGTATAGGCGCCTAGGGCGCCAAGGGGATAGGTAAGACATTGATCAATTGAATTTTTGGAGAAATTAATTAAATTAAGTGTATATTTTGGGGCTGGAAAAATGTTGAGTTTTCATGAGTTGGAATTGCGGAGAAAACAATTTTTGGTGTTGAAAGGTGTTTTAGAAAAATTCTGGGCGTTGTTGCTGGTTTCTGGGCGCTGGGCGCCTATGCTGGGCGCTGGGCGCCTGTTCTGTGTTGTTGTTGCGCGTAGGGGCGCGCCTGGGCGCTGGCGCCCGTGTTGCGTGTTGTGTGTGCGTTGTGCGCGCCTGGGCGCTGAGCGCCTGTGGCGCTGTTGCGTGCGTGAGTGTGGCGCGCGCCTGGGCGCTGGGCGCCTGTGGCGCTGTGTTGCCTTGTGTTGTGCGCGCCTGGGCGCCGGGTGCCTGTGTTGCCTGGGCGCCTAAGGCGCCAATTTTCAGAACGACGTCTAATTTTTCCCAAACTTCTTTTTATTATAACTTTTGACTCCGACGTCCGTTTCGAACGATTCAAAAAGTGTCGTGAAGCTTTTTACGCTGTCCATCTATGGGTCTAATTTTTAAAATGAAAAATTATTATTTTCTGATGGTTTGTGGGCGCCCAAGTGGCTGTCCCCGGTGATCGTCCCAGTGACGTTGAAAAATGACGTAGGACTCTTTTAAAATCCCTTTTGGTGTATAAACAACAGTTTTTAAACACGGTAGTGTCAAAATGACTGTTTTGCCCCTAGTGACCAAAGTTAATGATAATGATGTGTAAATGACGAGGATGCCCTTGGTGGCTAGTCAAATGACTGTTTTGCCCCTAGTGGCCAAAGTTAATGATAATGATGTGTAAATGACGAGGATGCCCTTGGTGGCTAGTCAAATGACGTTTTTGCCCTCAGTGGCTAATGTTTGAGTTAAATGATGTTTATGTGTAAGTGTCAATTGGGGCCTGAGTGGCTAAGTGAGGTTAAGGTCTAAGTGGCCTAGTGATGTTGTGTGATGATTATGAATTTGGCAGGTGCTGTGCTCCGTGCGAGCAAACAGGTAAGTGATGAGTCACATTGTTGATTGTGACCTGAGTTATTGTGTAATATTGTGAAGTGAGTGGTGCATGTCATAGAGTCTCATGCCCATATGCATAAAACCCAGTGATGTTTTGAGGCCTGAGTGGCTAAGTGATGATGAGGCCTGAGTGGCTAAGCGACGTTTTGTGAAAAGGTACCTTCATGCATATACCCGCGAGTGGGTTGCATTTCATAAATCTACATGACATGAGATGAATCGTACATGATGTGAATGATGACTGTGTTGTGGATGTTTTGTGTATTGGATGCTGATTATTCTATTGCGTAGCCTGTGATTAGTGCTTATCATGTTTTCTATTATATAGACTGAAATGATGCTCACCCTTTCCTGTTTGAATGTTGCCCTCGTGTTGGTAACGTGCAGGTGATTCCCAGTGAAGGTATTAGCTTCACTTTTCGAGTCGAGTCGTCATGCTCTGATACGTAGCACTCAGGGGGGATAATGAACTCGGCCTTTATCAATGATTTTTGATTATTTTGTCCATGTGGACTATTTGGTTATGTTTTACAAATTTCCGCTGCGTAGTTTTTTTGTGTTATGAGAAGTTTATAAGTGACGTTAACCATGAGGCTTGAGTTTTTGATATTGTGATGTGCTACGTGGACGTATTAATTTGAGTTAGACTGTTTTTAAAGTTGTATAAGCGACGTTTGATTTGAGTACGTGTAACATTTCCTATGAACGAGATTTTTCAAAACTCTGATTTTTATAAACAAATTGACGGGTAGAAAGGGGTGTTACATGCATAAACTGAGAAAAGTGGGGAACACAATCAGGAACATAACACAGATAAAAAGCTACTATTTAAATGGAGAGACAGGGGAACTCACAAGGCCAGGAACAAATTCAAATTCGTAAGTGCGGTATTTGATAAGGCACTCTGCAAAATATGGGTCACTACTAAGAGCATCGAGGGAACCCAGCTAACCAAAGGAAGAGCACCACAACCAAGATAAAAGAATAGATTAGGGAAATTACAGTAAATCAGGGCCTAGAACAAAAACAGAAAACTTACTATATTACTTACATGAAACAAATAAAAGACCAAGTAGGCACTAAAACTCAGTAAAAAATGTAACTCGGTTGTGGACATATGGCCCAAGAAATATGTTTGGATAAATATGTTTGGATAATATGAATAAGAAAAGAAAGAGAAGCAATGGGATTACCCTGCTTTCTTCACTCACAATATCAAGCGAATCCATCTACACAAAGTAAAAACAACAGCATGAAACAAATAGAAGTTCAACCAAAGACAGTAAGTTAAAATGAGGATGCTTTTAGCAAAAGAATAAGACACAAAGTTACAGTTAGGGAAGCAAATTTGATGAGTTGCATATGAATAGGTTAAAAATACACATCAATAGGAAAAAGAAGGTCAACAAAAAAGGCAACATGAACATGATAAGTTAGTCTCTAATAACATTACTAATTAGTAGGTTTTCAGTCATCAAACACTTAAAACAACAGGAATCCAAGACAAAAACACATTATACTAAGGGCAACACAAAATGTTGGAAAATCCAAGTAACTAAAACCACTAAATTAGAGTAATCAAGTCATGACCAAAAATAGGGAATCAAAAACAATCAATATATGTGGAAAAATGAGGATGGTTTTAGCAAAAGAATAAGACACAAAGTTAAAGATAATTTCTAAATAAGATGCCCACGTACATACTGTAAATAAACATACTATAATACCATAATTCCCTTAATGGTGGCTGACTGAAATAGCATAAATTAGTAGGTTTTCAGTCCCCAAACACTTGAAAATAAGAGATTAGTAACAACATTCCCTATAACATCTTATGAAAATAAGAGGTTAGTGAAGGACTAAAAAATTAACAAAATGATTTTGGAAAAAATATTATGTGGTCAAAGCTTTAGATGGACTTTGAAAAGGTACAAACCAATAATCATATCATTATACTAATTTCTCAATAATATGCTAATAGGAACACAAAATGTTGGAAAATCCAAGTAACCAAAACCACCAAATCAGAGTAATCAAGCCACCACTAAAAATAGGGAATCAAAGGATAAGAAAACTACATGAAGCATTCGAGTAAAACAAGTAACAGAAACATAATGGACAAAGGGAAAAAGAGGAAGAATAGGATTACCTTGTGGAAGAGAAAGAGAAGAAACCACAACAAATGAGAAAGAAAGGCATGAAAGGAAAACAAAGCAAATAATTAGAAAGAATCCATCCAGGAAAAGTAAAAATGACAGCATGAATCCAACTAACACAATAAAAAAAACCCCTTATATGCATCTAATACAGAAGGGGATTAACTAATTGACTCTCTTACGTGCCTGTGCAGAGATATTAGTTAAAATAACTAATATCTTTTAATACAAAACCCCCCTTATATGCATATAATACAAAAGATAATAGTTATTTTAACTAACATATTAAAAAAAAACTTATATGTCATGAGGAATCAAACTAATACAGAATTAAAAAAAATCCTTATATGCATCCTAATCTGCACAGACAAGTAAGAGACTTAATGACAGCATTAATTCATGTAATTTCAGAAAGTGTTAAATAGATTTAAAATGAATCCACAATATAATGCATTCTATTTGATAACCTTGACAAAACTTGATTTCAAATATGCTGTATATTCATGATATTATAATTCATTTGAAGTACAACGGACAAAAAATATGAGGAAGCCTATTGGAATTGTCATTGGGACTCCCCATTCATGTGTTGGAGTACGTAGGGCAACAACATACACTAAATCAGAGTAATCAAGCCATCACTAAAAATAGGGAATCAAAGGATAAGAAAAACTGAAGAAACTGAAGAAAGAGGAAGAATAGAATTACCTTGTGGAAGAGAAACCGAAGAAACCACAGCAAATGAGAAAGAAAAGCCTGAAAGGAAAACAAAGCAAATAATTAGAAAGAGAGAAGAACCAAAAAAACATAAAGAGAAAGGAAAGCAAGTCCAGAGAGTAATCCAAAGAAACTTAAAAGCTGGTGCGAACAAATGTGGACAGATATTGGGGTTTATATAAAAGGAATGGCTAGAGCTGAAAACCAAATAACAATGGGCCTAATGGGAAGCGTGAAAACATGATTAGAAGCACTTTGTATGCAGAAGCTTAGCTTGATGAAGTGAACTTGGAAGCATTGGGAAGTGGAGAAGAAGAGAATGAGTTCAACAAAGCAACACAAACTCAGTCACGTGGGGGGAAACAAAGGCAAGCACAGAGAAAACACAGCATATGCAGAAGCTTAGATTGATGAAGTGAACTTGGAAGCATTGGGAAGTGGAGAAGAAGAGAATGAGTTCAACAAAGCAACACAAACTCAGCCACGTGGGGGAAAACAAAGGCAAGCACAGAGAAAACACAGCAATGGCGAAGAAAACCGAGCAAAGGGAACCCAATAAGAAAGTACATGTGTCTACACAAACATGAAATCCAATCTTTTACGCCATTTTCACTCCTTCTCTGACGAGAAGCAATCTCTTTGCTCGATGAACCAACCACGTGTACGACGGGAACTGATATCCCCATCTTCACCTCCTTAACGATGAAATCTACTGATGCAATACCCGATTCTTCGCTGACACCACCACACCACCTTTGATTTCTTCCAGTTCTTTTTTCGACGATTCGAAGATTGCTGAACTCGAAGCTTACTTGGCAACGACGTACCGCTGGATCCCACGTGCACCACATGGCGGCTTTCAACTGGCCGGAGAATTGGAGGGAAACAGGGGGGCTCCGGCGGGAACGCTGACATGGAGACTCCACTGGATGTTTATTCTTTGATGGGACCCTAAATTCAAATAATTAATGTGGAGCATATATATGACCGTCAACAAGCTAAAAAGAGAATAAAGATCTAAAAACTGCAACAAAATATGAAAGCAAAGCCGGTGATACAGGAACTAGCCGGGCAATCAATCCACATAGCACATGCAACTCTCTTTTGTTTATTATTGTCCATGTTTGTGGATCATTACACCAAATCATTATTGCATGAAATAAAAACAAATAATTTATGGGGCCTTATTTCTGAAGTTTATAAGTGGAAGCCAAACGACATACACTCGTTCGGTTGAGAGTAACTCATGCTCGATGAAATTTTTACTTTTACGTTTACCATTTACTGATAGAGCTTAAGTGTTACCATAAAGTAATTTCATTTGGTAATTTCATTTACATTTGAGTTTCAGCTGATTGTAACAAATTATATACTCTCACTGTAATTCAGTTTCATTAACAGTTAATACACTTTACACAAAATTCCCAATTCTATTATCTTCTTCCTCTCTCAACTCTCTGCAAGTGTGTGTGTGTTGCTTCAATGGATTTTACCTTGAACTCCAACAAATTGGTATCCAGAGCTTGATTATTGAGCGATCCAGGGAAACACAAGTGAACGGCGAGTTGTGTGCACAATTTTGTTTTTGAATTTCACATCGATTTGCAAATCGAAATTGAAGGAATCATCGTCTTGATTCCTAGGGTTGCGAAACACGAGCGATTGTGAGATTTGACTGAGTGGTTTGCAGAGAACGAGAAGATGAACGACAACGGTGGCTTCAACACGCACCTACCGGTGTTTGACGGCAAAAATTGGAACTGATGGTCCATTCAGATGCGAGTTATGTTCGGTGCTCAAGATGTGCTTGAGCTTGTTAATGACGGTCTTCCTGCGCTAGCGGAGAATGCAACGGAGGCTCAGAGGAATGCGCATCGCGAAGTGAGGAAGAAGGACCAGAAGGCTCTGTTCTACATACATCAGTGTATAGATGCGAAAGTGTTTGAGAAAATTGCTGAATCAACCACTTCTAAGGCTGCGTGGGATACATTGGTGCGATGTTATGGCGGTGATGCCACGGTGAAGAAGGTTAAGCTTCAATCCTTGCGAAAACAGTATGAGAATCTGAGTATGAAGAGTAATGAGAAGGTTGCTGACTATGTATCGCGTGTGATTACTGTCACGAACTAGATGAAGACTTGTGGTGAAACAATGACTGAGCAAACAATCGTTGAAAAGTTACTTCGATTGTTAACTTCTCAATTCAATTTTATAGTAGTAGCTATTGAACAATCAAAGGATACGAGTACTCTGAAAATTGATGAGCTGCAAGGAAACCTAGAGGCACGTGAATTACGTTTAGTTGAAAGAGGAACTGAGAAAGAAACAGAACAGACATTACAAGCTAAAACCTCTAATAAGAAACAATTTGATTATAATAAGTGGAAGAAAGGTAGAGAAAACTATGAGAAAAAGAAACAAGCTGCTGCTAGTGATAAGAAGAGTAGTGATAAACCAGAATCCTCTAATTGTAATAAAGGAAAGGGAAAAAAGAACTATGAGAAGAATAAATTTGACAAGAGAAAGATTAAGTGTTATAATTGTGATAGATTCGGTCACTTTGCTGATGAATGCTAGGCTGATAAGAGTAAGGAGAGTGATGAAGCTAAGGTGGCTCAAGAGGATTCTGATAGTGAACCAGTTGTATTGATGGTTACAACAACTGATGATAATATAGTTACAGATCTGTGGTACATGGACACAAGTTGTTCTAACCATATGACAAGCAACAAGAACTGGTTGATTAATTTTGATGCTAGTAAGAAGACCAAAATCAGGCTTGCAGATGAAAGAACTCTGTGCAGAGGTGATAACCCATATTTATGAGTTATTTATGCTCTTATTACTTAAATTAATGCAAGTTATTAAGTAATATTGTTATTTAATTAAGTAAATATATGTTGTTTAACGTAAAAGAGGGTTAGGAACTGATTAAGTGATCATTTGGCACTTTGGTGCCCCATCTTGTGTTTTTAACGTGTTTGTTTAGTTTGTTGTAGCATCAGGCGCTATAGCACCGCGTTCTGCAGTAGAGGAGAGAGAAAACACTGAAGCACTAAAAAACAGCTTTTGCTTTATGTCCAATCAACGACAATCAAATGGAAACTGAGTTATTTCAGCCACCAACCAAGTTGCTTCATAGGGACACTTGTCCACTTTCAAGTGGGAGATGAAAAGGTGGTGGCTTGTCACGCCTTTTACTTTATGTCACGTCCACCTTTTTGGAAAGTCTTTTGGATAAATATCAAGCTCTTCTTCTCCAATAAGCAAGCTCCATTCAACTCCATAGAGCTTCATTCTTGTTGGTCCTAATGGAAAAACACTTAGACATATTTTTCTCTCCATTTTTATCACTTAAGTAGAAAATTTTGCACTTGGGATGCTGTGAGCGATGTTATAGCATCACGGGGGCTATCATCATTTGGAGTATTTTCCTTCTCTTTGTGATTTCGGTTTTATGGCTTTAGGTATCACCTTTAAGCTTTATTTCTTGTGTTGTTGTTCATCATGATCTAACTCTCTTGTAGTTGGATGCTTGAAGTTATGTAATGATATTTTAATAGTTTTAATGTAATGTTTGATGTTAGTATTTTAACCCTTGCAGGAATCTTCTTCCAATGCTTATTTTAGAACTGACCAGTTAAATATAAGTACATTTATAGGTTCAGACATGGTCTATAAATCGAACTCAATGATTAATGTGGGTGAGTGGTTGTTTTAAGGACACTTAGAACAACTCATGCTTAAACCTATACATAGGAAAGCATAGTTCATAGGGTGAATACTGTGGGAGGTTAATATACAGGGGTGAACCTATTTAGAGCTCTTGTAATGAAACATTGACGATAGTGACTGAAAGACACACATCATATGCTACAACACCTAATGTTATAGCGTCAGACTTTGCATTAATCTGTTTTAATGAATTTACATAGTGAAAGGCATTCCAACTACTCTCATTCTGAATTTCTACTTATCATTTATGTTACTTGCTTTCATACTTTTATTTTGATGACATTAATGGTTCTACAACTTATTATGTTATTTTGTGTTACTCACTGGCTAAATTACTAATTTAAATATAGAATTAAACTCAACAATCCTCGTGGGAACGATCTTTACTTACTCTTTATTACTTGTTGCGACTGTGTATACTTGCACATACTTTTTCGCACAACAAGTTTTTGGCGCCATTGCCGGGGATTACGATAGTTAATTTCTATTGTTTAGTTAGTAAGTTTAGTTAGTTTAGATTACTTTATTAAACGTGATCTATTTTTCCAGGAATGTAAGGCCTAGCTCAACCGACAATTGCCGAAATTGTTAGGCTGGATACCATGTCCCGGGTTCGAACCCGAGACCTCTCAATTGTGTGTGTGTGAGTTTCTAGTGGCTGTGACCACTCCGTCTATGTACCAAAAAAATGGTTCTTCTTTGTTTATAACAGCTAATACCGGTGTCTACATATTGGTTTAGGAATATTTGGGTTAAAGTTTACTCCAGTTAAATTAATATGTAATGTCGAATTTGTAGAATGTCTAGCAGATGTAATTGTCCTCAAAATTTGTGGTTCAGACTCATTAATTTGTAAAGATCTACTTCTATTCATTTGAAGTCGTATAGTTCCATCTTCTTCTTCTTCTATTATTTCTCTAACTTTTCTATTTTCTATCTTGGGAACTTCCATAATTTCTTTTAATACTCATTCTTCAGGAAATTTACTTATAACTTCAGATGCCTTTAATTTATTGGGTGTAGTAATATTAGATTTCTTAAGATTCGCTTCAATAATAACTGTCTCATTTTTTGGTGACGCTCGTAATGCTTTAAAATCAAAATTAATTGTAGAGGCTTTATAAGTTACTCTATAAATGATATCTACATTAGCCACTCCTTCGTTAAGCTTATTATCAAGACATTGGATATTTATTATTATTGAATTTTTTGTAAAAACATTTTCTATATTCATGGAAAAATTAGGATAACAATTAAAATATACTGGACCATCATTAAGATTTGATTCTAATATATTGCAAGAGTAGAATCATGAAAACGTTTAATTTTATTATCTCTTAGAACTAATAATAATATTGGACTATTAAGGCCTAATTTATGTAATGGTTTAACAGCTACTTGTATCAAACTTAGATGAATATATTTATATCCATCTTTAACATGCGCGTCTATTAGTTCTTCATTTAACAAATTAATTGTTTCATAATTATTTTTTGCGGACTTAGAGGATTCTATTGTATGAGTAATTTTTTGGGATCTAAAAGAAAAAGTACTAGTTTTATATATTTGTTTATATTTAATTTCGGGTAATGACCAATTTTGTAATTGATTTTCTATTTCAGCTATTTCTAGTTCTTTATTCTGATATTTATCTTGGTCTAATCAAACATTATAAGCGAGCACAGTACTTCAGCCAAAATTGGAGCCAAAATTGCAACAACATTGGCGGTAAAATGCTTCCCCCCACTGGACTTCAGTTCTCCTTTTTTTTCTTTCCCTCCACGTGTACCTACTTCTCCTGCCAACTTGAGTCTAGGTGCCACATGTTGCTTTGCATGTCTTGCATCAAAAAAAAATCTGCATGATAGACACATAGTCTTATATCTCTGATACAATTGACACATGACAAAAGAGAAGAGGGGAAAGAGAGAGAAGGAACGAGATCAGTGGAGAAAAGGAAGGAGAGAGAGAAAGAAAGGGAAAGCAAAAAAAATCAAAATGAGTGGGTTGGGGCCAGGGAATGGTGGTTGAGCAGGAGAAAGGGATGGGAGAGTCGACTGGTTTGGATAAGGTGGTCGGCGATCCTCGGTGCAGGAAGAGAGGGATGCGGCGGCGCTTGCGAGAGGCGAAAGAGGGAAAGAAGATAACAAAGCCGGTGGGATTGAATTTGGGGTAGTAAAATTTTGGGGTATTGGGAGATTTTAAGAAGCCGGTGGTGGTGTCGGAAGAGGGAAGGGAAGAAGGAAAAGAAGATAACAAAGCCTCCCTCAGTTCTGTCGCTGCATTCCATACTCCCTCGGCCAACGATGGCTCGAAACATTGGTGGTCAGCGTCACCACCGTCTACAGTGGCGTGCACCCGCCGTGTTCACCGGCCCCGTCAGAAAGTGGTAGAAGATGTCTACAGTGGCGTGCACCCGCAGTGGTCGCAAGAAGATGTCGGTGGCGTACGACAAAGGTGGAAGAGGGCGATGTTTTCAATCTTCAACAAATGGAGTATATCAGCTGACCAACGGGTCACGCACTGTTGAGGAGCGCGGATTGTAGAAGCGGGTTATGCGTCACTAAACAGATTGGTATATATGCTGACTTTCAGATGCACCTGGGTACTGCTTCTTGAATTATTCTCTCGCCTTTCTTGAAACCTTCTCTGAACACTTCGTCTACTCCTTTCACCCGAACTGGGTTTCTTGATTGCTGCTTGAATCTGATGGAGGATTCACGTCCAGACTCACACCGAAGCTCTCCTTCTTCCCTATGAACAGGTAACTCCGTTTCTTACTCTTTAATCTCTTCTCAGTTTCTATTCGATTTAAAAACACTAGATCTTTCAAATCCTGATTTGCTTTTCTTTTTTAGGCTCTAGATACCATGTTGAGAAAAAGTAATACGAGAGTGAATATGTTTGTTTAAATTACACAAAAGAGGATATAGTTTATACAATGATTCACACATACAAGGATTTATAGCCACCTTAATTACTATAATTATGTAAAAGAAGGGGAATCTTGGTCTCATGGTTGGGGTTGCTGCAGCATGCTCTTGCAGATGTAAGCTAAGACTCCTACAATAGATCCATAATAGGTCTGACCCTTCCTTGGACTCTGCTATGGCAGAAGCACCATGTTTCCCTTTATACATAATATAAAAACAGAATTACCCCATAATTATTCCATTTACATTAATTTTATTTAAAACTCATATCCAGTTGTACTTATCCCTTCTATTTGTTTTTCTGCTATAGTTTGTTATCAAAGCTATGGGTTCATTTTGATGACTCTCCTTTGCTACTAACTTAGTTAGAGCCTGGCAGGTTAAACTTATATATTTTTTTTAATCTGAACCAATATAAATTATTCAGGGGGAGTAATCTGAACCAATATAAAAACAGAATTAGCCCATAATTATTCCATTTATTTAAAACTCAGATCCAGTTGTACTTATCCCTATTCTGTCTTTGTTTTTCAGTCAAGTTTTTATGAACTCCTTTCCAGTTTCGCTAATCAGAGAATGTAAAATGCAGGTGTGAGAGGACAGGTTCCTACTCTCACAGAAGCTGGAGACACAGCTGCTCCAAAACCGGTAGATCACCCTCCTTCGCCGTCCCAAGCGTCTCCGGTGTGACCCTCTTCGTGACTCTCCCTTCCGTAACCGTCGTGACCACCCCCTCCATATTCGTTCGTCGCCACCGGCACCACCACGGTACCCCCTTTGTTTCTTTTAAGTTTTACCTGTTAATAAAGATTTAGAATGATAGTTCTTTTTTTTCCCTCTCTACAGAAGCAGCAGTCAGATTTAGAGAAGTTGGAGAGAGATGTAAGATTGTGGTCATATACCAAGGAATCTGACATCCGGCTACTGCTTTCGACACTACATCATGTAAGATTTTACTTTTAGTTGATTTCGCCTAAAGTGCCTTTTTGTTTTTAGCTGAACAGAAGTGATATGTACTCCTGCTGAGTTTGCTTTGCTGATTGTTTGGGTTTTTCTTTAAAATTTATTTGCTGATTTGGTACTGTGTCAATTTTTTATGCAAAAGATTGGAACTTTACCCTGTAATTAGCTGCTAAAACTCATTTAAGTTATGATAGGTCTTCGGTTTTGTTTTTTGTTTCTCTTCTGTGTTGGATGTGTAATAATCCTTGTGAAAACTCAGCTGGTATAATACATGTGCTTTATTTGATGGATACTTTTGCATTTCAATAGAAGACTGATTTTGACTCTTTCAGGTCAGACTTTTGGGTTTTTTTTTACCATACTGGAGTTGAACTAAATCAAGATGCCGTGGGTTTCATTTTTCGTGGATCACAAGAGAAATTGTGTTCGCTTCGTGGTGTTTTTCCGTCTGATTCTGTAATTTAGTTAGCTCAGGTGAGTGGTTCTTTCCTGCTAATTATATGTTATAATTTATGAAATTATATATTTATAAGTTATAAAATTATTTCATCTCATGTTTTTTTCCTAATGTGAATTTAATTAGAATGATTTTGTAATCCTTTTTATTAAGGTCAATGCCTATTGCTTGCTGTGTAAAGCAGTAGAGTGAGTACAGTTTTTTGGATTGATTGGGTGGGAACTGGGAACATCATATAGCTCCTATCTCATAGTAAAAACAAGTCGACAACACACTGAATACGTCTGCCTTAGTTTCACACTTTATTAACATTGTATAGAACCTCATGCCTTATCTTTTATTGCTGCTGCAGGTCCCCTTTAGTTTGTGTTTTTCCTTTCATTGCCAAAACGATAAAAAGATACGGATCAGCTAAAGAAGTTGGGGATTTTAAGATGAGTGTTCGAGTCATTGCATACAATCAATTAATGTTGGTTTGCCAGGTAAATATTTCTTCTTCCTTTTGTTTTTCCTGGTTGAAGAAGGATATGGGATTTTGCATTTTTCCTCTGGTGTTGCTTAGTAGCATATGATATGTAAAAACATTGTCTAAAGGCTGAACTTCATAATATTATTCGCCGCCATCAGATCAGTGACCATTTCGATGCCTCTGTCCGGGGCTCTGTTCCTTCCGCCCCGATCCACCACTTCTTCCTCGACAGCGCCGCCACGGAGTTCCACATTGCAGCAAAGATAAATGTGGAAACAGATACACCTGCTCTTTCGGTTTGCAACTTATCCACTGATCAACTTCTTCAATTTATTTGCAATCAAAATAATATTCATCTGATTTTGCTTTTGTTTTACTGATATTAGGTTTTACTTTCGTGGAAGGCACAAGTTTGAGCAAAAGACCAAACCAACCCCTAAATCCCTCATCTTCAATAGGTATTAAGTTTCAGCTTTCTGAACCCTAACTGTTTGGTGTTACTAGGTTATGTTTTCGTGGAACACAAACTTCTTTCCCTTCTTAGTTTGAGTTTTTGTTTTGGTTTAAGTTTGGTGTTCATAGTATTTTCGTTTTGTTCTGTTTCCTTTTGTTCTTAGTTTTACTATTTAGCCACGCCATAAACCCCTTAAAATTATGTTTTTGTTTGGCTGTTCATAATTTTTTTGTCTCTTATGTTAGTCTTTTTTCCTCTTCACAGTACCAAATCTTTGCTATTGTAGGTTCATAGTTGTGGGAATGAGATGAGGTTTGTACGTTCATGTTTCATTCAAGTGAATATACTTTCTTAGGCATCATTTGTTCTACTATTTTTTCCATCCTCCATTCTATTCTTCCATTTTTTGTATTTATATCTGATTCATCGCAAATTTATATCATTTCCGTTTGCTTACAATTTATTTTGTTTCAGTTAATGCTACGTACTAACCATTTTTACTCTATTGTTTTGCCATTATACTCTTTGGGAAATGGGGCTAGGTAACATGCAGGAAGCCTTATTTCAGCTGCTGTTGTTTTTAACTATTTTTTAGATATTACAGTACTATAATACATTGTTACCAATATATTAAAGAATGATTAGCATTATAATAAGGGAGGATTTTTTTGCATTCTCAAGGTCTTCATATAACTATGAAAGAGAAGTAAGTTTGACTATGACCGCTTTTTTATATTCCTGCAATTCTTTGAAAATCGTTTCTATTATTTGTAGTCCTGATATTATTATTGAAGTGTGATAGGTATCCAAAAACAGAGTGTAAAGAGATGAACAAATCATTGCATTCATTATTGGCTTGATTGCTATGTGTGTTAAATGCCAGTGAAAGTTTATTTTGAGACAACTTTTCATCTCTTATTTTGCTGTGTATGTAACTAGAACAATAGGTGGGAACAATTATTTACAGTTTAATTTATGTTGTTTCAAGTTCCCATTATTTATGATGGCCTAGAATGTTGTATTTTCCAATATGAATATAGAACATGTGGAGCTATTCTAGGTTGTGATGGTTCTATCACTAGTGCAAAAAAGGGATTTAAAGTCAGGCGAAAAGGGGATTTAAAGTCAGGCGCCCGCTTGACTTTTATTAAGTCGACTTTGTATGTAAGGAGTTTTAAAGTCAAGCGATTGCCTGACTTCGTAAGTATGTTTTAAAGTCAAGCATTTATTATTGCCTGACTTTGTAAGTATGTTTTAAAGTCAAGCATGTATTATTGCCTGACTTCGTAAGTGTGTTTTAAAGTCAAGCATGTATTATTGCCTGACTTCGTAAGTGTGTTTTAAAGTCAGACATGTATTATTGCCTGACTTTGTAAGTATGTTTTAAAGTCAAGCATGTATTATTGCCTGACTTCGTAAGTATATTTTAAAGTCAAGCATGTATTATTGCCTGACTTCGTAAGTCGGTTTTGAAGTCAGGCTTTAGTTCCGCCTGACTTTAAAAGTTCATTTTTAAAATAAAAAAAAAAATTATTTGCTGCACCTGAATCTACATATACACCCAAAACACATTAAAAATACAAAAACTAAATCCATTAAATTCATAAGCAAGTTCAGAATAAACCAATAATTGCATTACATAATATTGAGGCAATGCCACAAAAATACACTATATTTTGACAAAACAAAAAAAAAAGCAGTCCTGTGTGGAGAAATCAGTTTCTCACAACTGACAAGATCATACACTAAACACCTAAATATTCAACACATTGTTATTGCAACAACCAAAATATATAAAAAAAATATCTTGCACACCAACACCGGTGACCCTGAAGGAATGGACAGATCACCTTCTCTTTCACCTTCTTCAACAATAAAACATTACATTCTTCGCCTTCTCTTTCAATGCTGGTAGTGGCCTAACTGACTCATTTTTAGACCTTGCACCATGTGCTTTAGCAATTTCAGGTGCATCGGGTTCCATGTAGAATCGAGCTCTGTAAGCTGCCAGATGAGCATAGTACGCAGGAGGCACCGCACACACATCATATCAGACAAGTCATATTCTGCAACAATAACTAATTTGCTATGAGACCTGCTAACAAAGAATTCACAATTGTTTTGAGTTTCTATTGATCAGTAAAGTAACACAATTGTTTTGAGTTTCTATTGAGTTATTATTCACAATTCTGAATGCAGTTCCACTCATATAAGCAAGTGACAAATACAGTATACTAAATACTCGCTATAACATTAGCTTGCAGTTCCACTCATATAAGCAATTTGATACAAATACAGTATACTAAATACTCACTATAACAGAGCAAAAATGCAGTTCCACTCATATAAGCAAGTAACAAATACACTAAGACTGTTATGACATTACCAGCCAAAAGTCTAACATTCTTGTGATCGCTTTCAAGCTTTCCAATATTTTCCTTCAAGGCAACAAGTGCAGCGGCACAAAGTATGCCAATCTGTCTCATTCCACCACCTAGGGTTTTTCGCAGTATTCTAGCCTGAAATGAAATAGACAGACTAGAGTTAAATATCAGTTCTTCAGCTACAATGTAGCTGCTATTAATTTTCACACCACATGTTTGAGTTTTGACCAACCTTGTTGATAAAATTATTGGAACCAACGATAACAGATCCAACAGGAGCACCTATACCGGATGGAAGATTCAAGAGCATGTCAACTACATCCAAAAACTTCTGATGATCATTATGATCTTCCCACTCATTGAGAAGGGAAAAAATCTGCTATCTGAGTGGTGCAGGTTCAGCATTTGTTCCATCTCATGAGCATTTGGATCCTTGATGATACATAAAGAACAAGAAATAAGCTTCAGGTCATATGCAACTAACTAAAACGTAGCTTCAGGTCACTGATAAAAGAAGCAAAAAAAAATCACTGAGAGGGGCAAATTGTTCTTTAAGTCACTAAGAGAAGGTCTTCTCAATTAACAAGCAAACCAATATTAACAGACAGCCTCATGCACACTAGATTAGCAGTAGCACTAATGAAAAAATATGACATCATTATAGTTTGTAAACCACCTAGATATAAAAATATTCTGTTTGTCTTATGAATGATCAAGTATCAAATATTCCAGTTGAACAAGTGGTATCATATAACAAGTAACTTACCATCTAAAACAGCATTGGCAACATCAGTGGCTTCAGCACGAGTTGGTCTTAAGTTGTCTGTCATGCTATCCACAACACCGGTGAGAACAGCAGGCTTCCCAGCCATGTTGCATTTGTATAGGGCAGATTAATGAAATAGAAAAACCTACAAAACAAATTGAAGTTAATAATAAATATTAACATCTACACAACAGCGAGCCTAAGAACTACTTTGCATTTCCCCTTCTTTTTATGTGGTTTTGGGTCAATGGATAAACCTCTAACCTCCACTCATTGGATAACTGATGCCAGCTTGGAATGAAAAACAAATACACCATAGATTTCAAAAAATTTAAAGTATGCATCATAGACCAGAAACAAATTATTTATTCTTGAGATTGCAAAACAACGAGTACTTCAAACTGCGAGACAAATATCATCAAGAAAACTGACCTTTTCTGGTGGAAGATCAATGCCCAAATTACCACAGGAAAGGATAATACCATCAGCTTCTTGTAGAATCTCATCAAAATGGGTCAATCCCTAAGAAATAACACAGATGTATGTATACAATTGAATCATCTTAGCCAGAATGAATATAATTTACACAGAAATGAAGTTCCCACAGTACATTATGAAGATATGCAACTCACCTCAACATTTTCAATCTTCGCAAAAATTTGAGTCTTGCTAAGATCGTCTAACTTCGAAAGGAATTCACGAGCCCGCATTATAGTAAGTAATAACGTATAAAGGTCTGTTAATAGATTTTGAATATGTCTAAGATGGTAAACTTCAGTAAAGGATTTGGAGCTCAAAGTACCTCACGAACATCTTCAGCATGCCGAGTATATGACAATGACAAAATCAATTTTGTTTTTAACTCCCCATGTGCTTATAACCTGAAATATAGAAAAATTAATAACCCTAAAACTTTAAGATAATCTATTTTGTAGGTGCAGCGAACGCTACATATGTTGTGAAATGTAAATAATTCAAACATGCTAGTCAAAAGCAGAATAGACCTCCTTGTCTTTCTCTGTGAGCGTCGGCAAATCAATACGAATTTGAGAGACATGCAAAGTGAATAATGCCCCAGCCAATGTTGCAGAATTCTTTATAATACAGACAACATCTTGTCCTTTGACTTCAGATACCTGTGAAATTTCAGGTAGAATCCATCAGGCATGTGAAAGGATTTAAATATACTTTTTTATGCTTTTGGACCTACTTATGTTTCGATCTGAATATCAATTCAACAAATGTTAATTTCAATGACAGTAAATTACAGTATAAACTCAAAATAAATGTTTGATGCACAAAATATGCAAATGAGTTACCCAAGTTGAAAAGATCGAGACAAACTATTTAAGAAAGATACAGAAGAACGCCAAAAGAATAAAATAAAAGTCAAGGTCTATTGGAATAAATTTTCACTCTGGGTTAAACTTATTTTACCTCTAGCCATACAGAAGTAGTTTCACTTCCTGTGAACAAGTATTGACCAATAAAAAAGTGTCTCCCTTCTTCACTGCCTGTAAACAATTAAGAACAAAGATTTTGTATCAGAAACTTTGTATCACAAGTGAGTATTTGTTCTACAATCACATAAACAGAAACAGAAACAGCAAAGAAAAGAGGGAAAGGGGATTTCTACCTTCTTGAGTCATCTCTGTGATGAGAACTTCAACACAAAAGCTCAACTCTCAGTTTGTTCCCTCAACCTACGAATGGTGCTCCGCACAGTCACAGCACTCGCGGTACTGTCAAAATAGTAAAAACTAAGTCAGCTTATTGATTGGAGGAAAAAAAACATCTAAGTAAAAAAGGAAGCAGAAGAGGCATTACTTCAAAGTATGGGCACCCCCTGCTTTCACTTTCCCAAAACTCACATCTTCTTGATCTTCTTGTCTATTACCGTTGTGCAATCTTTACATGCTCCAACTGAAACACATGAGCCTTCCCCAGGAAGACATCAAGGAGGTTGGAAAGAAAAATTACTTTATTTGTCAGCTACCAAAATATTATATTCTGCTTCTAGAAAAAAATTATCCTACAGGAATTTCTCAAGGAAGACGAGACTTTATCACAAACAAAGCAAAATTTTCCTGTCATTGGTTCAGCAGAAGATGGTGGAACCTGATTACCATTGTCTGCAGCATTCTCATTAGCAGTGGCATTAGCATCCTCTTGAGGTTGCTGCTGCTCACCATCCTGAGGAGGTGGGGCTGCTGGGGTTTCCGGAGTAGTTGGCTTGACCGGCTTAGGTTTCATCATTATCCGCTTACAGAACCTATTATAAATAAACAAACAATGAAGATGGTTAAGAAACAACAATAATAAAAACCATTTCTGCAACGAGATCGAATCAATCAAAGAAAAGTGAAATAGATACCTATCAACCGCTTCAGCTTTCTTTCTTATTTCAGCAGACAAGAGTACGGGGTTGGCATATTTTGGGAGCGAGTCTTGTTGCTGCTTCTTCTCCCTGAGCCAGTTATCAGCTTCTCTGTACACATTCATTCAAGACCTACAACAAACAAAAAAGAAAACTCTTTCAGATTAATTGGCAACTAGAGCGAAACAAGGAGTAAGAAAATTGGGAATCAATTACCTTCTATTTTTCTTCGATGTCAATGTGGTCAGAATTTGGGATCATTTGACATTGCTCACATAGGTCCCCATCAATCACATCCTACACAATAATGCAGCTGCTCAGAATTTGTCCAAATTCAATGCTAGAGGCTCTGAAGCTGACCAGTAAGAGAAGAAACCTGCAGTTGTAGAGCTGGAATGACTTGTTTTGCTTCCTTCAGCTCGTAACAAAAATCATGATTTTGGCCGCATTGTGATTTTGAATCTTCAAAGCTGACTTAGATCAAAGTGACTAATAATCATTCTGCATTCATCCACGAACTTAGATTATCCCAACATTCCAACTTCCATGCTTGTAATTTATTTTACACCATTTAGCTGAGGCTACACATCTCTTTGTAGTATTTGCAAGTTCTAGACAGTTCTGCCATATAAATGTAACTGCATTAGTAAACATAAATCCCTCAAAGTTAGCTAAATACAGACATGTGTTAAGCTTGGCCAAAGTTAGCTAAAATACTATGAGGACATTTTAACATATAGACCGAGGCAAACCAAATATAGACTATATTCTAAATTACAAGAGCTTACTGTATCAGGTATTTTTAAAGGTAAGGTACATGATCTAGGCCTAACTGATTGTTAACTAGAAAAAACTGCCGTATGAATTAACTATTTGTAAAAACAAAACTGAATTAGTCAATTAACTAACTAACTAACCAATTTTAGCACACCCTCTTAGATTCAGTTCTCCTTTATTGAAACAACACCCAATTTGTTCCTCAATTCCTTGAATGTTTCTCCCTTTGACCGTTTAGTCATAACATCTGCCACTTGCATAGTGTAGTGGCATGACAATATTCCAAGTTCAATTTTTCCTTTAAGACTTGATCTCTCAAGAAATGGAACCTGGTTTCTATATGCTTACTTCTTTTCCGGCTGTTTAGACTGGAACCTGGTTCTACTAAAGGGCAGCTTTACTGAGCTGTTTAGACTTGCACAGCTGCTAATATACCATAATGTTCAGCTGTTAATTACAAAAGGTAATTTTATAGGGGATCATAACCAGTAAATGCCAACACTGTTTAGACTTTCACATTCTATTCTAGAAAGAATTGAAACTGAGGAAAGGTTATATAAATCGCAGTTACATCACAATTTGTAATATTGCAGAAAATTGAAATCAATTATGAAAGTTAATGTCTTGATTTTTACTGTCAAATACGACCAATGAGAGAGACATTAAAAACCATGGCGATCCGGCCAAAATCATGATTCTGGATCAATTTGTAAAACTCTTGAACCGAATAACCTGAACAAAAAAGCAACAAATAAGTAACAAAAATCATCAGATCGTAAAATAACCTGAACAAAAAAGCAACAAATAGATCTCCTCGCACAGTCCAGTCTCAGATCGTTAATAACCTGAACAGAAAGCAACAAAAATCATCAGATCTAAGGGAAAAAACAACACAAATAACAGATCCCGAATCGAATAGTAACCGATTGATCTTCTCTTTGGTAAAAAGATGAAGATGAACGTACCTATGTTGCGATGCGTCAGATCCAATGCGAATCCTGCAACAAACGGACCTTCGAGTCGAGAACCTCGCCGTAGGCAAAGAAAGCTTTCTCAAGAGCTGCACCGTCAGAGGAGAGGAGAGGCGAGATTGGGCTGATTTGGGAACGATTGGGAACGGTTTACGAACGAACGTTGAGAGGAGCGAACGAACGTTGAGAGGAGCGAACGAACGAAGAGTGAGAGGAGCGAACGAAGAGTGAGAGGAGCGAACGAAGAGCGTTGAGAGGAGCGAAGAGTGAGAGGAGAGAATGATCTCTGAGAATGAGAGTGTCTAAGAGTGGAGAGTGTTTGAGAGTGGAGAGTGTCTGAGAGTGAGAGTGCTAGGGTTTCGCGTATTAGAGTGTGAGGCGTGACAATAGAGTGTCTGAGAAGTCAAGCGTGTATAGCTTGACTTCTAAAAAAGTACTTTAGAAGTCAGGCGTATACACGCTTGACTTCTAAAGTACTAAAATAGAAAAAAAGAATTTCACCATTAATTACAAGTTTGCCACCGTGTCTACTTATGTAGTCAGGCGAATACACGCCTGACTTCTAAAGTCTAATGTTTTTCCTATTTGTTCACTTTAGAAGTCAGGCGTGTAATCGCCTGACTTTAAAACTCGCGAGTTTTGCCTCTTAATTACAAGTTTGTCACCGCGTCAACATATAAAGTCAGGCATCTGAGCGCCTGACTTTAAATGTCTAATTCTTTTCCTGATTTTGCACTAGTGTATGAATGTAATATGGGGTTACTGTGGCGTGCCCTTTTTAATTTGTCCAGAGTTGATCCCAATTTCCTTTGAAGAGCAACCCCCTTCTTCTCTTGGTTTTGGTATATTTCTACTTCTATTTGTGAGGAGTTGGCAAATCAATATGAAACTTCTTACTTCTGTGGAAATTTATATTGTAGTTACATGCTTTGTTACCCTTCTTACACTCCTAATTATTATATAGTTTCTCCAATCTATTACTAATTTCTCTTTTCAGTTATGACATCTCCACCAGTCGAAAGGCAATAAGCACATAAAATGGTTTCGTGATTCATCTCATCACACATATTCATCAATGAATATGTGTGTTCCATTGCTTATCTCCACTTTGCACTTTTGTAGTGTTCCCTTTATAAGTTCATGACAATTTCTTCATTAGATATTCAGATTGTATGATGAGAAAAATATATAAACAATGTGCTTTATTCAATAATAGCAGGAATCTGATACTGCATCAAAATGTCCTCCATTGGTTCCTGATTCTGAAATCAGTGCTGTCCTGTTTCCTCAAGCAAGCATAAAGGTTCCATTTACCTCTAATGTTGTTGGTGTCATGCCAAAGTCTCCTCTTTTATTCCAAGTAGTGCTACCAATGATGCTCGGGAGAAAGGAACTGATGTTGGTGTCTTGGTTCCCAGGTACAGTTTTTTTCTTCACTCCCTCTTTTCCTCATCTCTTTTCATGGTAATTTGTCTTCAATATGTAGCAACAACCATGACTTCTATTCTTTGCATACAATCCTGGATAATATTATAGTTGTAATCTCTATACATTTTCTGACTTGCTCTTTGCACATATGTTTGCATGATTGGGTAGCTAATGTTGCAACAATGCTATCTACAATGTTGTTTTGATTAGTTTTATCTAAATATATTGGTGTAGGTTCCTTGATAGTATCATAGCTTCCAAGACTTTTCCTTCCATCATATCCATGCATTCGGTAATTCTTCTTCTTCCTATTTATTTATCTTCCATGATTTGTCTTCTATAATGTATAAAAAATGATTGCGTTTTCTTTTGTGTTTTGCAGAGATTGATTAGGGTGAATGCTGAATTTTATCATGGTTACCATCATATCCTACCAGAAAATCTCATTGTGGACACTGTGTCTGGATCACGTTTCCCTGCTTCAATTTATATTGGTTCTAATGGAGTTCCCTACATAGATACTGATACTGATCAGATAATGGATCTTTTTGGAGTTAATGGTCTCTTAGGTGCACCTTAACGTAGGACGATTGAATTGACTTATACTACACGAGGATGCTTTCGTATTCATATTCCAATGACTACGGATCGTGTAAGGCCTAGGTTGATGCGTCATCAACCACCACCTCTACAAGTTGAAAATCCTGAAGACAATGTTGTTGGAGTTATTGAAGACAATCCTATTGTTGTTGACTAGATGATTTTCAAAGTTTTATATTTCATGTTGTAAAACTTCTTCTAATATTTAAGGATTTTCCTATTGTTGTTTGTTGTAAAACTTATTTAGACCTTTAATATGTTGGCTTTAGTTTATACCTTTTGTTTCCTACATAATATTAATTTATTTTGGTCGTTACTAGGGCTCCCCGTCCATCGGACGGGCATTGAGACTAGTTTAATTTTAGAGCTAGAAGCTTGGGAAGAAGTAGATGTGAGTATTAATGTTTTGGTTACTCTTCTGGATCCTAGCTCACTAAGGGTTCTATGCAAATGAGCCATATACTCAAATTCTTATCGGGAACACCCTAATCGACTTCTCTAGACCTTAATTGGGTTTACCAACGCTACCTAGCCATGGTTGACCAACGGTAAGACAAGGCTAGAGATATATAACCCATTTACCAGAAACTCTTTAAAAGGCGCTGATACCAAATATAGGAACCAAGAAACATAGTAGTAGTTTTATTTTATGAAGAAAAGACTAAAAAGTCCATAACCATCATGGTCAAAGGAAAAGACTAAAAAGTCTGGAGTACTGTCAAAAATTACAAAGCTGCTATTACAATTATGACAGAATTTTGCTAAATTATCAGCCACATAATTTGCACACCGTTTCACCTTCCTCCACGAGATCATCAATTCTACTCCACCCACTTCATGAACTCTGCGAACTAGATCTTGCAAGTTGCTTCCACCCGTGTTTCCATTAACGAGCAAGTTGTTTGCCTCGTGCGAGTCTGATTGCACCTCAAGGCGATGATACCCCTTGCTCCACACAATGCTAATTCCATGAAAGATCCCCCACAGCTCGACTTCGATGGCGTTACATTCCCGAAGACGATTTGAAAAGGCGAAGATGAATCTACCCTGAGAATCCTGAAGAACTCCACCACAACCTGCAATTCTTCCATTGTTGTTGACAGAGCCATCACAATTCAAGTTCCAACGACCCATAGGTGGAGGACACCAAGCATCGTTCGGATTGAGAGTTGGATCATGGATCTGAGGATGAAGAGTGGAGTTTCGCAGCATGCAACTAGCAATCCCTTCCAGTTGATTTTTGATCTTGATTAGCGATTCCTGGGTTGAATGATTCTTCTGAGCAAAGATGAAATCATTTCGGTTCCTCCAAATGGTTTCAAGAGTCACACCAAAAAGAATGCTCCAATAAGGTTCCTCATTTCTTTCTTCTTTCAAATTGAGATGAGATTTGAATTCAATCAAAGTTTCCAATTTGAAATACTGAAAAATCTCCCCTATTTTTTGAGTTTGAGACAATTCCTGATGGCAAAGCTAGATTGACAACCGCAGAAATGATGTAGGAGGGTTTCTTCTACATGACCACAAAAAGGCAGGCACTTGAAGGCGCCATCATTCTTTGGTGACGCTCAACATTTGTTAAGACATCTTCATGTTCCAACTTCCAAAGGAAAGTACGAATTCTCTCATTCCCTTTCCAATTCCAAACATAATTGAAATCTGAATTTCTAGTGATAGTACTAGAACCTGTATGATTTAGATAGACGGATCTTGTGGTGAAACTCTCATCCAGAGTAGCACCCCATCTGAAGGTATCATCATGACTCAATATATATGGAGGGGGGAAATTAGCAATTTTCTGGACAATCTCCTCAGGCAGAAGATTTTCAAAAAGACCCCAATGGTGTGGTTTATTATATGCAAGTATACATAGTCACACAAGTAATAAAGTGATAAGAAAGGTCGAACCCACAGGGATTATGTATTGTAAATTTTTGTAGTTCAAAGTGTACACATAGTGTGTCTACACTATTCAGTATTTTTGGTTTGTAGTTTTCAAAGTAAGTAAAATAATAATAAGCAATAAAATGTGTGAGAAATCAGTTGGAAAAAGTAGTTGAGATGTTTTCACCAAGTACTTTACTTCTAAATGTTTTAATGGAGTATGTAATGTGGGAACACTGGATGTAGGTGCATCAGTTTGTGCCTTTCAGCACTTCTCTTCAGAGTTTCACTACAAACTCTTATGATCTTTGTTTTCTACAGTAAAGAAAGGTTTGTCAATTCCTCCCTTGCCTCCTAACAATGATCCAAGTTGCTAAATAGGTTCACTCTTGTAATTTTACTATCCTAAGAACTATGCTATCCTATGTCTAGGTTTTAGCATATATTTAACAAAGTTTCATTTATTAAATACTTGTTCCTATTAACTCTTGAGTTCATAAATGTAGCTCATGTCTGCTGCTACAAGTTTTACCTATTCTAAAGTGATCAATTCCAGAATAAGTTGAAAGAAGTGTTATGCAAGAGTTTAAAGTGTTTACACTATATAAACCATAATAACATATTTAGAAGTTCATTACAAGGCTAGAACATCTCAACTTAAGGGAATTTAGCTCATGTTACTCATGTTATAAAGCAAAGAATATGCAAAGAACATAAGTAAATGAATAATAAGGCAAAAGAACTTAAAAGAGTAGAGATTACTTGAATAGAAGATCTTTTGCATTAAGTTCCCAAGTTGAAGTACAATAAAGATTTCTTACACGAATTTCTTCAAAGTAGAAGTAAAGGGAATGATTGTCAAGCACTTCCTCACCTTCCTCTCCTTAGAAACTTAAAATGAAAATAAACTAAACCTAAACTAAACTGAAAGATAAAGGATTTAAAGATGTGAAAGATGATAAAAGATAGGATTCTTTTCTTGTGAAGATATGATATCTATTTATAGGCTTGAAAGCTTTCCTCTTGCAAGGGGTTTCCTTTGGCGTGAAAGATCAGTTGAGGAGACCGAACATGGTTAATTTGTTGACAACCAATCAAGCAAGCTGCATAGGTGGTCGCTTGCATGCATAACAAAAGATGAGGTCCATTGGAGAAGTGCCACATGTCTTTTAGATAAGTTTGAGTCTTGCAACTTGATTTTTATGTGTATCGCCGACTTCAGTAAGTGGCTCAGCTCCAGGTGACTAGGCATGACGTCACTAATCAAGTGTGGAAGCATTGAAATGGTCTTTGGATGTTTTGGTATAAACTGCAGAATTTTAGCAGGTGTTGGCAGTGTTTCCACTCCTAGTGTTTCCACTCCTGATGTTGGCAGTGTTCCCACTCCTGCAGTAGCTGCACTGAACAAAAACATCAAACCTAACAAGATGGGTGCATTTTGCCTAGATCATTGCCCTTTATCCATTTGAATATTTAGAATGCTGTTCCTTGATAAATAAGCTATAAATATATATAAATGTTGACATCCACAAGATTCTTCAAAGCTTCTACACCTTTGAAGAATTTCTTCTAAGTTTGAAAGACACAATGAGAATGTTTCTCCAAAAACAGAAAAGTCATCCATGAAGACTTCCATTGATTGCTCAATGAAGTCAGAAAAGATTGACATCATGCATCTTTGAAAGGTAGCAGGAGCATTACAAAGTCCAAAAGGCATCCTTCTAAAGGCAAAAGTGCCATAAGGACAAGTAAAGGTGATTTTCTGTTGATCCTCAGGTTCAATTGCTATTTGATTGTATCCTGAATAACCATCTAAGAAGCAATAGAATTCCTTTCCTGCTAACCTATCTGACATTTGATCTATAAAGGGTAAGGGGAAATGATCTTTCTTAGTGGCCTTATTGAGTTTTCTGTAATCCATACAGATTCTCCACCCTGTTACAGTTCTAGTTGGGATTAATTCATTATTTTTATTGGCTACAACTGTGACTCCACCCTTTTTAGGAACACATTGCACAAGACTAACCCATGCACTATCTGAAATAGGATAGATAATACCAACATCTAGCCATTTAATTATTTCCTTCTTAACAACCTCTTTCATTACTGGATTTAATCTTCTTTGCCCTTCTATGCTATTTTTAGAATTTTCTTCTAAAATTATCCGATGCATGCATGTTGAGGGGCTAATCCCTTTAATGTCAGACATTTGCCAACCTATAGCTTTTCTATGTTTTCTCAAGGTGTTAATTAAATCAAACTCTTATTCTAAAGATAGATCAGAAGCTATGATTACAGGAAGGGTATTATCCTCACCTAGAAAAACATATTTTAAATGCTTAGGTAGTTTTTTTAATTCTAGCTTAGGAGGTTGTTTAATAGAAGGTACATTTTCTTTAAGGTTGGGATCTTCTAAATTAAGAGATTCATAAGTTCTAACCCATACCTTAGGTGTAGCTTGTTCCTTGGGCAATATGCTTTCTTCAATAAATTTCTCAGCAGGCAATGCAGAAACATCAGGTGCTAGTGCATTGGCAAGGTGATCATACTGCTTGTGGAACTGCTTCTCTACCAAATGATCAAGTGAGATTGATGAACACTCTTCACTCTCCTCTGCAGGATACTTCAAAGCATTCAAAACATTAAATTTTACTTCTTGATCATTTACTCTCATGGTTAGCTCTCCTCTTTGCACATCTATCAGTGTTTTCCCTGTTGCCAAGAATGGTCTTCCAAGTATGACTGGCACTTCTTCATCTGCAATAAAATCAAGTATAACAAAATCTGCAGGAAACACAAATTTGTCAACTTGCACCAATATATCCTCAATAATTCCGTCTGGATATGCAATTGATCTATCTGCCAAAGATAGTGTCAATGTGGTAGGTTTTGCATTTCCAATCCCTAGCTTTGTGAAGATAGATTTGGGCATCAAATTGATGCTTGCACCTAAATCACATAATGCTCTTCCTGTATAGTACTTACCTATTGAAAAAGGGATTGTAAAGCTACCTGGATCCTTTAGCTTCCTTGGAATTTTGTTTTGTAAAATCAGACTACATTCTTTTGACATGACAACAGTTTCAAATTCCCCTAATCTTCTTCTTTTAGAAAGCACATCTTTCATGAATTTGGCATAGTTTGGCATTTGTTGAAGTGCCTCTATCAAGGGAACATTGATATGCAATTGTTTTAAAACATCTAAAAATTTACTGAATTGCTTCTCCTCATGTATTTTTTTCAATCTCTGAGGAAAAGGAGGAGGAGGGTATTCTGGTACTAACCTTGGAGTAGGAGATGTAGGAACACCAGGTGTTTCTGCATCTTGAGAATTTTTTTCATTTTTATTTTTTTCTCCCTTCTCTGTACCTTCAGGCTCATATGGTTCTGTTAGATCCCTGCCACTTCTCAAAGATATGGCTTTGACCTGTTCCTTACCTTGCCTTTGTGAGGGTGAAGCTTCTGTGTTTGATGGCAAAGTACCTGCTGGTCTTTGCTGCAAAGCAGTTGCTAATTGCCCTACTTGGTTCTCTAGGTTCTTAATTGATATATCATGAGCTTGCCTAGAAGTTCTAGTTTCACTAATGAATGATCTAAGCAATTCTTCTAGAGAGTTGGCACTGGCAGGTGGGTTTGATCTTTGTTGGTTCTAATACCCTGTCTATGAATTGCTTTAAATGTTCATGGGGATCTTCATGTGGAGATCCACCCAATTGACTAATTGTTTGCAACATTTGAAACATCATAGGTTTAAATTCAAAATGAACAGCATCAATTTGAGGTCTAGCAATACTAGTTTGTATGTGCTGCTGGTCATATTGAGCATAGTCTCTCATAGGTCTATCTCTATCATTAATCATACTTATTGGTCCCATTTGAATGAATTGTTGTCTGTGATCTGGTCCACCTTCAGTTTGTTGATGTGAATTAGGTCCTCCTCTTACTGAGGCATCTTCACTGTGGTGAGACATTGTTCTGCAGTCTTGTTGTCTTTGTCTTTGTTGTCTTAGCAATCTCCTAAATCTTCTCTCAATTTCTGGATCACAATCAAATTCTGGTGGTCTATCTCTGGGCACAAACTAGTGTTTCCACACTGAGTGTTTCTGCACTAAGTGTTTCTGCACAGAAAACAGAATACCAGTAGTACTAATAAAACACTAAATTAACAATCTAAACAACAAAATTTTACTATAATCCCCGGCAACGGCGCCAAAAACTTGGTGTGGTTTATTATATGCAAGTATACATAGTCACACAAGTAATAAAGTGATAAGAAAGGTCGAACCCACAGGGATTATGTATTGTAAATTTTTGTAGTTCAAAGTGTACACTTAGTGTGTCTACACTATTCAGTATTTTTGGTTTGGAGTTTTCAAAGTAAGTAAAATAATAATAAGCAATAAAATGTGTGAGAAATCAGTTGGAAAAAGTAGTTGAGATGTTTTCACCAAGTACTTTACTTCTAAATGTTTTAATGGAGTATGTAGTGTGGGAACACTGGATGTAGGTGCATCAGTTTGTGCCTTTCAGCACTTCTCTTCAGAGTTTCATTACAAGCTCTTATGATCTTTGTTTTCTACAGTAAAGAAAGGTTTGTCAATTCCTCCCTTGCCTCCTAACAATGATCCAAGTTGCTAAATAGGTTCACTCTTGTAATTTTACTATCCTAAGAACTATGCTATCCTATGTCTAGGTTTTAGCATATATTTAACAAAGTTTCATTTATTAAATACTTGTTCCTATTAACTCTTGAGTTCATAAATGTAGCCCATGTCTGCTGCTACAAGTTTTACCTATTCTAAAGTGATCAATTCCAGAATAAGTTGAAAGAAGTGTTATGCAAGAGTTTAAAGTGTTTACACTATATAAACCATAATAACATATTTAGAAGTTCATTACAAGGTTAGAACATCTCAACTTAAGGGAATTTAGCTCATGTTACTCATGTTATAAAGCAAAGAATATGCAAAGAACATAAGTAAATGAATAATAAGGCAAAAGAACTTAAAAGAGTAGAGATTACTTGAATAGAAGATCTTTTGCATTAAGTTCCCAAGTTGAAGTACAATAAAGATTTCTTACACGAATTTCTTCAAAGTAGAAGTGAAGGGAATGATTGTCAAGCACTTCCTCACCTTCCTCTCCTTAGAAACTTAAAATGAAAATAAACTAAACCTAAACTAAACTGAAAGATAAAGGATTTAAAGATGTGAAAGATGATAAAAGATAGGATTCTTTTCTTGTGAAGATATGATATCTATTTATAGGCTTGAAAGCTTTCCTCTTGCAAGGGGTTTCCTTTGGCGTGAAAGATCAGCTGATGAGACCGAACATGGTTAATTTGTTGACAACCAATCAAGCAAGCTGCATAGGTGGTCGCTTGCATGCATAACAAAAGATGAGGTCCATTGGAGAAGTGCCACATGTCTTTTAGATAAGTTTGAGTCTTGCAACTTGATTTTTATGTGTATCGCCGACTTCAGCAAGTGGCTCAGCTCCAGGTGACTAGGCATGACGTCACTAATCAAGTGTGGAAGCATTGAAATGGTCTTTGGATGTTTTGGTATAAACTGCAGAATTTTAGCAGGTGTTGGCAGTGTTTCCACTCCTAGTGTTTCCACTCCTGATGTTGGCAGTGTTCCCACTCCTGCAGTAGCTGCACTGAACAAAAACATCAAACCTAACAAGATGTGTGCATTTTGCCTAAATCATTGCCCTTTATCCATTTGAATATTTAGAATGCTGTTCCTTGATAAATAAGCTATAAATATATATAAATGTTTTTGAAAATAAGCAATAACTCAAGCTTGATTGTATGAATAACTCTATATAAAATAGAGTTATCACACCCCAATTCCAATCTCCACTATAAGTAGTGAATTGTCTAATAGCAAGATTAATAGCTTCCTCTTCTATAGGAATTAAACAATAAGAAGAAAGGGAATCATAGTTAGGAATCCAATTGTCTTGCCAAAACATAATATCCTCTCTATTTCCAACACCCCAAACTAACGAGCTTCTGAATTCCTCCCAAGTGCTAACCAAACCATTCCAAAAATTTGACCGTTTCCTCTTAGGATCCAATTTAGGGAAATCCCTCCAACCACACTTATACCTAGAACAGAGTAAAGAGCACAAAAGAGACTCGTGATTAGAACAGAAGTTCCAGAGGCCCTTCATTAAGAAAGTTGTGTTAGAAGCTCTGGTAGATCTCAAGCCAAGACCACCATCAGTCTTAGGTTTACATAGTTTGCTCCAGTTCAGTAGGTGGACAGATCTATGATTATCATCATCTCCCCAAATGAAGTCTCTACAAAGTTTGTCAATTACATCACAAGTTCCTCTATAATAATTGATCGACAATCGATATACAAATAGTTATTTAAAAATGAAGCAGAAAAAATTTAACAATGTAGTTTTATATAATATTATATTAATATTTTGACTGAAAAGTCCAGGGCCGGCCCAACACTAAAGGAGGAGGTCTAAAGCGAACTCTAAAACGAGGCCATTTATATCTTAATAATAAATTTTGTAAAAAATGTTATATTTTTATATATCTAAATACTTTTGAGCTTTTTGTGATGAAAAATGATTTATCAAATTACATAAAAATTTTAATGTTGTAAGAAAATTTTAATAATAAATTATTTTTGAGTGTTTTTGTAATAAACAAAAATCTAATATTGTAAAAAAAAATTAATAATAAACTATCTTTATATGCAAAAGTTTAGTTGAATTTTAAGAAAATAAAAATATCTTAATATCATAAAATTAATTTTTCCTTAACCAAACTGATTATTAAGACACGAAATTTGCGTATATTTATATTTAATATATTTTTTAAACATAAAAAAATCTAAAAGATAAAAAAGACGACAAAAAGAAAGAAAAAAAAGGGGGAGGGGGAGAGTTTTCCCGCTGAAGTGCGGTGCTGGCTTTAAATATAAGATAAGACTAGTGTGTGCACCCGTGCGTTCGCACGGGGCAACAACTTCAGTTAATGCAAAATTCATGCCTTGTTAAATTTTTTTTTAAAAATCGTAATACGAAAAAGTCTTATTTGTTGGTACTTTGAATGCTAAAGTATCCCGAAACGCACTGCTTAAAATAACTCTTTATATATTTGTCACTTTTTTTTTACCAAATCGGTTATTGAGGAATGAACTTTGAGTATTTTGATGGTTAAGTTTTTTTCCGAGCACTAAATGACTCCTAAACACGCTGGTTAATGAGGCACAAATTTCGCATATTTGAATAGTTGATTTTTTTTTACAAACACAAAAGCATCCGAAACCACAACTTAAAATCGTACTTTACATATTTTGTTATTAAATTATTTTTATTCATCGAACCAGTTACTGAGAAACAAAACTCGCGTATTTGAACAGTTAAACATTTCTCTTTACGTACTTTATTGCGAAATTACTATTTTATTTCAACAAACTGGTTATTGAGAAACACATTTTGGATATGTGAACAATAAATTTTTTTCCAGACTCTAAAATATTTCAAAACACGCTGCCTAACATCACACATTAGATAAAAGTATGAAAAAAATAAGGGATGAAGAATTAAAAAGGGAGAGGAGGGATTAAAAAAAAAGACGGAGGGGGGAGTTGGGGTGAGGGGTGGGGGGGGGGGGGGAGTTTGGCGCCAAAAGTGGGAGGGACCCACTTGGAGACTACACAAGGTTTATATCTTTAAGATAAGATTTTGAGTAATTCATATCCAAGGACGGACCCATTGAAGAAATAGAGTGAAATCAGAAGAACTAGGAGGAAGAGGGAAGGCGACACTGTTAGGGTATGTTTGAGAGGGGGATTTGGGAGGGTTTTGGAGGGGAGGAGTTTGGAGGGCTTGGTCTATATTTTAATATTTGAGATTTTAAAAAATTGAAAGAATAACATGATAGATAATGATAAAATATTGTTAATCGCACTTCATTTTTGTTTACAAACATTTTATAGCTTCATCAATTTAGAATTGAAAATCAAGCCCTCCCCTCCCAAACGGCCCATCCAAACATACCCTTAGGTATCAGAGTAAGAAAAGAACCATGGACCCATCAACTCCTCCCGAATCGCCAACCTCCCCCGATGTAGGTTTCAACACTGACCAGCTTCCTCACACCCACACCAGCCATGGCTCCGAAGACGACGAAGCTTCCGTCGATCCCGATATCATACGAGACGAACCCGAACTACCCGAGGAAGACGAAGACGGAGAGGATCTTTACAATGATAACTTCTTGGAGTAAGTTCTCAATTTCATTTCCTTCTGTCAGAAAATAAAACCCTAACCCCTCTTTTATGCATTTTTTTTATAACTTATCATTTCTTGAATGAATAAACAGTGATTATCGGAGGATGGAGGAAGCTGACCAGTTCGAATCTGTTGGATTGGATGACTCGATGGAAGATGAAAGAGATTTTGATCAGATCATGGAGGACCGAAGAACTGCTGAGAATGAGCTTGACGCTCGTGGCGGTCGCATTTCTAATCGCAATAAACTTCCTCGGCTTCTTCACGAACGGGGTAATTATTTCTTTTTATTGATGAAAGTTGTTTGATTATGTCTAATTGTTTAGGTGTTTTCACTATACTTTGATTTTGAACGTGTAAAACTTATGATATTTTATTATAGTACTGATAAATTGGTTGCGTTGTTTGTGATGAAATTGTTCTTTTGTTTGACAATGAGCATGGATTGGGATATTAGTCTGAAAAAGAATCATTATGGCCAGTGTATTATATGATGACATGACATGATAGTCTCCTTATTAAAGGAGCTATAGAGATATTTCACTCTATTGTTAGTGAAGTTTCTGACATGGGAAATGTAAGGTGTTGATTGTTGATATGTGAAAGTTCTTTTTCAGATACAGATGATGACACGGGTAACTCCAGGCCTCCTAAAAGGTTTCGAGCTGACAGGCCTCCTCCACGAAGCGATGATGATCTTGATGGGATGCATAGTTCACCTGGAAGGTCACAAGGAGGGGGAGGAGGAAGAGATGATATTCCAACTACGGATCAAATTGAGGATGATCAATATGAGGTACCTCAACCTTTGAATTTCTTCATTTTTTTTTAAATAAAGACAATCTAGCAGCTACGTAGTGAATTTTATTTCACAATTGACGTGGATTCGTGGAATGTATGATGAATATGACGATGAAGCGGATTTTGAGATGTACTGTGTTCAAGGAACACTTAGAGAGTGGGTTACAAGAGATGAAGTGCGCCGATTCATAGCCAGGAAATTCAAGGATTTTTTACTCGCACATGTTAGTCAAAAAAATGAGCATGAAGAATTTGAATATGTGCGTCTGATAAATGAGATGGTGTCGGGTAATACATTTTCTACAAGTCCTCAAGCCTTTGTACCTGTGTCAGTGACCAGTATCTTCACTGCATCAACTTGATTATTGTGCCTTTTGATTGCAGTTAATAAGTGCAGTTTGGAGATAGACTACAAGGAGTTTATCCGTGCCCATCCCAACATTGCCATTTGGCTGGCTGATGCTCCTCATTCTGTTTTAGAAGTAATGGAAGATGTTGCCAAAAGTGTTGTCTTTCAATTGCATCCAAATTACAGAAATATACATCAAACAATATATGTCCGCGTAACCGACTTACCAGTTTTTGATCAAATTCGAAACATTAGGTAACATGAAACAATCAACTGATGTATTGTTCCGTACTTTTCTCCTTTCTTCCAGTGAATTGAAAACTAAAAGTTGGCTTCTATTGCGCAGGCAGATCCATTTGAATACAATGATCCGAATTGGGGGAGTAGTAACCAGGCGCTCTGGAGTTTTCCCCCAGCTGCAGCAGGTGAAGTATGACTGTGGCAAATGTGGGGCAGTTTTGGGACCTTTTTTCCAGAATTCCTACTCAGAGGTGAAAGTTGGATCCTGTCCAGGGTGTCAATCAAAAGGACCATTCTCTGTCAACATTGAGCAGGTAATACTTTTTTAATCCTTGTGTTTTTTAGAATTAGAAATCTATCTGTGATAAAGATGTGGAGAACAACATAATTGAGATAACACAAATTGTGTTGATTATTGTTCATCCCTTTGACTAGGCCAGATTACTGCTTAAGGCTAACAAATTGTAGAACTTTTTGTTACCAAATAAGTTGACGACAAACATTGCTATCAAAATAACCTCTTTTTTTTCGTGGTTTCTATCCCTGGTATAGACAATTTACAGGAATTTTCAAAAGCTCACTCTTCAAGAGAGCCCGGGAATAGTTCCTGCTGGCCGACTTCCAAGATACAAGGAAGTGATATTACTGAATGATCTGATTGACTGTGCTCGACTTGGAGAAGAGATTGTATAATCCTCTACTTTGACTTGTTATTTTTTGGTCTTGGTTTTCATCGAATGGTTTTCTTATGTATTCTGTTAAAATGTTTCAGGAGGTCACTGGTATTTATACCAACAACTTTGACTTGTCCCTAAACACAAAGAATGGGTTTCCGGTGTTTGCGACTGTTGTTGAGGCAAATTATGTTACAAAGAAGCGTGATCTCTTCTCTGCCTACAAACTTACACAGGAAGACAAAGAAAAGATTGAAAAATTAGGCAAAGACCCCAGAATTGGAGAAAGGGTTTGTTCCCTACAGTTTTTCTTGGTAATTTTTTTTTTCCATTTAATTATTTGAGAAGTAATGGCCCATAAATTGAATTTCAGATTGTCAAGTCTATTGCTCCATCAATCTACTGTCATGAGGACATAAAAACTGCAATAGCTTTAGCTATGTTTGGAGGTCAAGAAAAGAATGTTGAAGGAAAGCACCGACTGCGAGGAGACATAAATGTTCTTCTTCTCGGTGATCCAGGAACAGCAAAGTCCCAATTTCTCAAGTATAAATTTTTATTTTGCAGACTTTCATTATGTAATGTTGATCAATTACTTACTAAATATTACAAAACTATGCTGGAAGGTATGTTGAAAAAACTGGACAGAGAGCTGTATACACTACTGGCAAGGGGGCTTCTGCTGTCGGTCTCACAGCTGCAGTTCACATGGATCCAGTCACAAGGGAATGGACCCTTGAGGGAGGAGCCCTTGTTCTAGCTGACAAAGGAATTTGTCTTATTGATGAATTTGACAAGATGAATGACCAGGATAGGTATGAAAGTAGATTTTGTAATCAGTTGAGATTCCTTAACTAAATATTGCCAACCTTCAGCCTCACTGTAAGAAGGGAAAATATTTGCAGTTAGTTTGACCATTAAGATATATATTTTCAGGGTAAGTATCCATGAAGCCATGGAGCAGCAGAGCATAAGCATATGAAAACGGGAATTGTCACATCCCTTCAGGCACGCTGTAGCAGAGATTTTGGTTAACACATAACAGTATTGCAGTAAGATGTTTTGCTTTAACAAACCAGGCGAAAGGAAAATGCTGATATCTGCCATTAAAATATGCTCTTACCAAATTAGGAAAGCCATTAAATATGCCGCTAGTGTCGTCGCATATATGATTCGTATCTACTATTACATCCTGCGCACGAAAATCTTCTAAAAGAGGACATTCATGAATAAGATTCTTAAAATGCCGAAAGCCACCCTCCGCTAAATTGATGCCGTTCATATAGAGCGTTTTGAGGAAGGGAAGATTGATCAATTCAGGAACATGTACTCTTTTGTCAACTTAATAACCACAAGGCTTTGGCAATTGCTGCGAACAGTACTAAGAAGACCGTGAACTGTTTCCTGTCCACCCAGAGGCCCTAAGAAGCCTAAGCCTAAGAACACGAACTCCAATTGAATTCCTTCATCCCCAGCTAATTGAACAAAGTGTTCGAAATAACGTGGGTCGAAGTTCGTCCTTCCAATGGGGAAGGATTGAATAGGTATTCCGGGACCTCTGAACAAGTAACGCCCACAACTGATGCGGCAGGATCGAATAGGTACTCCAAGACCTCGCCTGGACAAGTAACGCAGAAAGCCGTCAAAGTCTTGGAAGGTAAAATCGTTGAAGTCGAAGGTGTGGACATATTTCCAGTCTTCAACATATTTCCAGCGTGCTCTCCCATCGATGGAAGCCACTGGAAATATGTCCACACCTTCGACTTCAACGATTTTACCTTCCAAGACTTCAAAAACTTGTTAACTTTTCGGCAAGTGTACCGAATCGTGCAAGTAATAAAACCGGTAAGTACCGAGATATCGTCCTCAAGGATCGAAGTTAATTTACTAAGACGTTAACAACAGCTAATAGAAACCAAATTAAAAGGGGTTTGTTTGATAATTGTTGAGCTATCAAACTCGAAGTAAAGCGATAAAAATGTTTTTGGGTTTTTATTACAAAAAAAAACGGAACGTCTGAGGAAGAATATGATGAGAAGATGCTAGGGATGAATGCCTTTCAATTTCATGCTATTGTCACTGATTTAATTCCAAAAGATAATCTCACTCTCATTTGCTATTGAATCCACAATCCTAACCAAGCCCTAATCCCTTAGGTGAATAGTCCTTTGTTAATTAATAAAAGTCCTAATTCCTTAAGCACATTTACTAACAACAAGCAATAACAACGAGGATTCGCACATACATCAATTCATAGATTATTCCTAAGCTACAAATTGAAGGAATTGAAATTCAAACATTCTAACGATAAAATTCCCATTTGATCATTGAATAAAGATAAGTTCTACAATTTTCCAATCATAGAAATGTTTAAGCCCAGAAAATCAATTCACAAATGATGAAAGAACATGAAGAACATCAATTTAAATCAGCAACAATAGCACTACATTAAAATTTATCCATCCCTAACATTGGGGTTTAGTTACACATGATAAAAGGAGAGAAAAAGGGAGAATTACAAGTTGAAGGTGAAGATGAATGCATTAGAGTCCTCAATTCTTGTTCTCAAGTCTTGATTCTTCGCTTGCCGTCCGATGGAAGGAGCTCTCTCGCGTGCTAGGGTTTCTCAAACGTCCAAAAGTCCTTTCAAAACGCGTGCTGGGCCTGTTTTAACGTGTTTTCCGACGTTTCGCGCTGCACTGGCGCTCCCAGCGCCACTTACGCGCCACTCTGCGTGACTGTTCCTGTCAATCCGCGCGCGACTCGCGCTCCCAGCGCCACTTAAGCGCGGATGGAGGACGCTACAGTGTTGATTTTGCGCCTCACTCGCGCTCCGCGCGCAACTGCAGCGCGAATTGGCAGAAACCTCACTTCCTTGTATTTTTGAGTCTGCTTGCTTGCATTTCTTCGTTCCTCTCTTCACCTAGTCCCTGGGCAGAAAAACACCACAAAACCCAGCATAAACACTGCAAAGCAATTAAATCTCAAATAGAACAACTCATTAATTTTCTCCTAGCAATTTCCATTCATTCATCAAATTATCAAGTAAAATTCCCCTTTTTCGTAGTGAAAAACATCATGTGATGGGGATTCATCACAACCCCCAACTTGGACATTTGCTTGTCCTCAAGCAAAAACAAGACAAGTCAAAGACAAGACAATATCAACATCAGAGAACATGCAATCAATGGTGAATCCCTTTCTAAACAAGACAATCACGAACAACCAAAAGACAAGTTGAGCAGCAACTTTCAGACTGGTCACTCAATTTCCAACCCACACGTGGTACTCTTACTAGCATAATCTTGCTCAATAGTGCGTGTGTGACACTTAACTCAGTTGGACCATAGCTAGTTGCAAAATGTATTCACCTAAAACTAGAGGGTTTCCTTCCGAGAATGCCAAAGATGGTTCAAAATATAGGGTAGATTAACGTTTCCACATAAGGATCAAGGGGCTTCAAGCACAACAAAGGGTCTTAAATAGGCATTTCAGATTAGACCAGTGCACTAACTATTACCACACACACATTTCAGACGCTACGGCGTTGAACACACGCAACACAACTACGCACATTTGTTTTTGGGCTGCAACCCCTTTCATTACATTGGTGTTTGGATTTGATCAACATTTGCTTTGGGACATTGCAGCAATTATCAGTTTAAACAACACAACACGGCATACACTTTAGCGTTACGGGTAGACGCTACAGTGCTGCACACACGCACCCTGACACACACGGCATACACTATAGCGTTACGGGTAGACGCTACAGTGCTGCACACACACATTAACAGACACGGCATTCACTACAGCGTTACGGGTAGACGCTACAGTGCTGCACACACGCACCCAATGCACTGATCATCCTACAATCCTCATGCCCAGCCTTAGTACAACTGATGCACCCCCAACTTAGCTTCTACAACTCCCTTAAATTTTTAGTAAAAATTTGGCGACTCCCATGGTCCACCACACTAGCTTAGCTGCCCACATCTCTAGGATCACTAAGTTCCACTGGTTAGTGTTTTAAGTGTGGAAACAAGATTGTACTAATTTGATCACCACAGGGGTATTATTCGCTCAGTTCTCCCGAATCATCACTAAGTTTGCTCAACTGTCTCTTTTTTTTTTTGAAAGGAAATTCACCACATGACTGTATTTTTTTCCTGATACTAACACTGACAATAGGTCCTCCCCCCCACTTAAACATAGCAGTGTCCTCACTGATTAATTTAGGGGAAGACCTATTTACAAAGACTAAGACTAAAACAAAAAATGAAATTAAAAATAAACCTACGAAACGACAACTACTAAAGGAAACACAAGGTGCGCAATCAAATAAAGCAAAAGAGAAGGGAAAGATAAAAAGTAACCTGGCGGTGAGTAGACTACTCAACGCGTCCAGAGTCTGGAGGATGCGCCTGAAAAATGTCCGTCTCAGGATCCAACTGCTCTCCCCGCTGCACCATGCACATAGCTCTGTACATGTTTCTCATCCCTACTTCCATCCGCTCCTGTCTGGCTGCCATCCGCTGCTGATCCCCTGCTAGCAAATCCATTCTTGCCTGAAGATGCTGAAAGTCCTCAGCATGTGGATCAACCCAAGGTTCATCCATGGAGAAGGTTGGTTCGTTCTCTTGGTGCTGCTCTTGCGGGGGTTCTTCTCTGTGCACTGGCTGCTCAAAATACCCACCCCCTGCTATGGTCCGAATCCAAGACCCGGTGATTGCAGCAGATGGTTCAATAGTCTCTTCATCGGCATCAGCAACAACTCCTGCTTTCTCACATAGCAAGGCAACGAGGCCGGCATGCCTCCAATAGCTAGGCTGGTTTCCATCTTTAAAGTTGGCAAAACTGCTAATTTCCTCTTTAAGCTCCCATCCTATATTGCCGGGCTCTCCTCTCATAATGCATGCAGTGAGGCTCGCCCTATCAATGTTCAGCTCTGATTGGTTAGAGCTAGGGCATATAGTGGTGAGGATGAAAGATGCCCACCCCCTAGCAACTGGGGTGAGAGAAGTTGTCATAATTTTCCATGGTCCCCCACTCTTATTCCTTACCCAATCCATTCCCGGCTTGCACAGTGCCGCAGAGATCTCAGCTGCTCGCTCAGGGTTGTTCTTTATCCTTTCCCTATCGGCTTTGGTTCTGAGCCGGCTGTCCAAGATGTCCACAGGTCTGATCCCAAACAACCCATTGATGGTGTTAGAGTCATAAGAGATATTATGACCCCGCACGTAACTTGTGGCCTCGGGGAATGTCAATTTCCCATCAACTGCTTGCTTGGGGAAGACATTCGAGAAGAATTCATATACTAAAGCCTTGCTTGCTTTTTTCGGGTAGGTTACAAAATTATTCCACCCCCGGTTGTTAATGTTTTGTCGCATATCATCGAAGTCACCGGGGTGGAGAGTGATCGCCCTTTCTTTCACAAAATTGGGGTTAGCCTCAATTGACTCAAAAAACTTTTCACACCCCAAAGATCGAAACAAGTCGGAGTTGTAGGATGGTTGGTGTGGTTGGGAGGTTGAACCCCTGCGAACTGCCTGCCTCTTTCGTGCCCTCGCAGCCATTTCCTGCATACACCAAAGTTCAATGTTGTACAAGTGGGTGAAGGTTAGTGCACATAGAACAAATAGTCAAATTGCTCAAGATCATCACCACATTGCTTCCTTGATGGAAACAATGAGTTCACCTGGCCAATTTACCAAACCAATTATAAGCACAAGTTGTTGTTCACAAAACTAAGTCATGTTGCCCATAAATTTGTCACTTAGGCGTTTTAGCAAACATGTAGAGTGCATACAAATTTCACATGTGAAAAACAACAATCCAAAACCTTAACATACCCCAACTTGTTTCTTTTTCATTACTATCAATTAGTTTAACAACATCACAACCAATTAACCAATTCAAAAGTCATATTTTTATCAATTCCAAATTACTCAAAAACTAGTAACAAAGCATAATTTTGGAAAAAGTAAGTTTTGTTTTTTTTTCATTGAATTTACTTACTTGGTTGATGATGTTGAAGAACTAGATGATGCAACAAAGGAATCTTGGCACGAAATTCTGGTGATTTGGCCTTGGGTAGCAAAAAAAATCGTGTGACCTAGAGTGGGAAGGAGAGAAAACGCGAAGGAGGAAGGAGAGAAAATGCTGCGTGACTGCAGCGTGTGTGAGGCGTGGCCTTATATACCAAAGTTGCGCTTGGAGCGTGACTTAAGCGCGAGTGAAGCGCGATTGGACAGAAACCATTTTTAACATGCAGAAACACTGATTGTGACTAAATGTACCTACTCTACGAAAAATAATGCAAAAATTTAAAAAGTTAAGGGTTAAGAAATGTTGGGTTGCCTCCCAATAAGCGCTTCTTTAACGTCACTAGCTTGACGTTACGTCCGGTTTTAAGGGTCGCTTAAAACCAATGCTAGCTTCTCTCTATCCACCACTTTGCCTAGGTATGGCTTCAACCTCTGCCCATTGACCTTGAAAGATCTTTTTGACTCGGGCTCCTCTACTTCAATTGCTCCATAAGGAGTCACTTCCTTGACAACAAAAGGCCCTGACCACTTGGATTTCAGTTTTCCTGGAAATAGCTTAAGTCTCGAATTAAACAACAACACTTGCTGTCCAGGATGAAACTCTTTCCTTGAAATATTTTTGTCATGGTATGCCTTCATTCTCTGCTTGTAAATCTTATTATTCTCATATGCCTGCAGACGCATCTCATCCAATCCATGTAGTTGTAAGATTCTCTTTTCCCCACAGGCTGAAGTGGTAAAATTCAAAAACTTTAGTGCCCAATATGCTTTGTGCTCAAGTTCAACCGGCAAATGGCAAGCTTTACCATAAACCAATTGGTACGGGGACATTCCTAAAGGTGTCTTATAGGCTGTTCTGTATGCCCAAAGCGCATCATCTACCTTCAACGACCAATCCTTTCTTGAGCTTCCAACTGTCTTTTCCAAGATCCTCTTGATTTCTCTGTTTGAGACTTCTGCTTGACCATTGCTCTGAGGATGATAGGGAGTTGTCACTTTATGCGTAACACCATACTTGGAAAGCACATTGTTGAGTTGAGCGTTGCAAAAGTGGCTACCCCCATCACTGATTAGGACTCTTGGCACACCGAATCTAGAGAAGATGTTCTTCTTCACAAATTTTACCACAGTTTGGGAATCGCTCTTGGAAGTGGCAGTAGCTTCAACCCACTTGGAGACATAGTCGACTGCCACCAAGATATACTCACAATTGTAAGAGGGTGGGAATGGTCCCATAAAATCAATGCCCCAACAATCAAACACTTCTACTTCAAGGATGGGATTCAATGGCATCTCCCCCTTACGTGAAATATTGCCAGTCCTCTGGCATTTGTCACAGCTTCTAACGTAGTCATGTGCATCCTTGAAGAGGGATGGCCAGTAAAAACCAGATTGGAGAACCTTAGCAGCTGTGCGTTCCCCATTATAGTGCCCTCCACAGGGAGAGTCATGGCAATGCCAGAGAATGCTTTTACTTTCGGCACCAGACACACATCTTCTCAAAAGTCCATCCGCCCCAACCTTGTAGAGATAAGGATCATCCCACAGGTAATGTTTGGCATCATGGAGGAACTTTTTCTTTTGTTGCCATGTGAAATCTTCCGGGACCTTTCCGGCTGCCTTGTAATTTGCAATGTCGGCGAACCAAGGTCTTTCTACAATGGCAAGCAACTTTTCATCCGGGAACTCTTCCAGGATTTCTTTTGCTAGAGCAGTCACTTCTTTGTTCTCTAGCCTTGACAAATGATCTGCTACCACGTTCTCGCTCCCTTTTTTGTCCTTGATTTCCAAGTCAAATTCCTGCAAAAGCAAAATCCATCTAAGGAGTCGAGGCTTAGACTCGCCCTTGGTTAGCAGATATTTAATTGCTGCATGGTCAGTAAAAACAATTACTTTCGATCTAACCAAATAGGAACAAAATTTTTCCAGTGCAAATACTATGGCTAGCAATTCTTTTTCGGTTGTTGCATAGTTGACTTGATTCTCATTTAAGACCTTGCTAGCATAATATATGGCATGAAAAAATTTCTCTGATCTCTGCCCCAATACAGCACCCACTGCGTAATCACTAGCATCGCACATGAGCTCAAACGGAGCATCCCAATTTGGGGCTACTATGACTGGAGCAGAGACAAGTTTTTCCTTTAAGATATTAAACGCACACAGACAATCATTATCAAAGACAAACTCAGCCTCCTTAACAAGTAGATTGCATAAAGGTTTTGCAATCTTGGAGAAGTCTTTTATGAAACATCGATAAAAACCGGCGTGTCCTAAAAAACTTCTCACTCCTTTTACATTTAGAGGAGGAGGTAGCTTTTCTATAACTTCAATTTTTGCTTGGTCAACCTCGATGCCTTTTGCAGAAATTTTATGGCCAAGCACAATACCTTCCTTGACCATAAAGTGGCACTTCTCCCAATTTAAAACTAAATTGGTTTCAGCGCATCGTTTTAAAACCGCATCAAGGTTAGCCAAGCAAGAATCATAAGTAGGACAAAAAACAGAAAAATCGTCCATAAATACCTCAATTGCATTTTCCATCATATCAGAGAATATAGAAAACATGCACCTTTGAAAAGTTGCTGGAGCATTGCACAACCCGAAGGGCATCCTCCGATATGCGAACACACCGAAGGGACGCGTGAAAGCTGTCTTCTCTTGATCCTCTGGGTCTACTGCTATCTGGTTATACCCAGAGTATCCATCCAAAAAGCAATAGAAAGCTTGTCCAGCTAGCCTCTCCAGCATCTGATCCATGAACGGCAATGGGAAGTGGTCCTTCCTGGTTGCTTGATTCAACCTTCGGTAGTCAATGCACATCCTCCAACCCGTAACAGTCCGAGTCGGAATCAGCTCGTTCTTATCATTCTTCACTACCGTCATACCACCCTTCTTAGGAACCACATGGACCGGACTTACCCACGAGCTATCTGAGATAGGATAAATCATGCCGGCCTCTAAAAGCTTTAAGACCTCCTTGCGCACCACCTCTTTCATGGTAGGATTTAATCTCCGCTGAGGTTGGATCACAGGTTTGAATTCTTCTTCCAACTTGATCTTATGCATGCAAAAAGCTGGACTTATCCCCTTAAGATCAGAGATAGTCCAACCCAACGCATTCTTGTTGCTTCTTAGTACCCTCATCAGCTTCTCCTCTTCCAATTTGGTCAAAGAGCTGCTAATGATAGCTGGATGAAGATCATTATCTGCAAGGAACACATACTTCAAATGAGAGGGGAGTTGTTTCAATTCAGGGATCTTTTTCTCGGAACTCTCCCCCCTATCTAGCTCTTCCTTTTTCTTGGAGACATTTTCTATTTGAGAAGCTTCAAACTGCCGGTTACAGTCTTCTATTTCACTGCCCAGATTCTCCTCTGCTTCTTCAATAGAATTCACAATTACCTTCTCCAATGGAGGAGATGGTACTTCCTGTCTAAAGGTCTCTTTCACAGAGTTATCAATCATATCCACCCTAAAACACTGTCCTTTGTCATCCGGATGGCGCATAGCTTCAAAAACACTAAAAGTAATCTTCTCATCCTGGAACCTCAAGATCAGCTTCCCTTGTTGCACATCAATCAAAGCTCGCCCTGTGGCTAAAAATGGTCTACCCAGGATAAGTGGTACCTCTGCATCCTCCTCCATGTCAAGGATCACGAAGTCTACCGGAAACAGGAATTTATCAACTCTGACTAGAACATCTTCCAACACTCCATAAGGATATTTTACTGATCGATCAGCAAGTGTCAGCGACATTCTAGTAGGCTTTACCTCGCGACCACCCAGTCTCTTCAGCATAGACAATGGCATAAGATTAATACTGGCCCCCAGATCACAAAGAGCTTTGCCAATGGCTATGTCGCCAATTGCACACGGAATGGTGAAGTTTCCCGAATCTTTCATTTTCTGAGGGAGCTTCCTCTGGATTATAGCACTGCACTCCTCAGTCAAAGCCACTGTTTCGTCCTCTTTGAGTTTCCTCTTCTTTGTCAAAAGCTCCTTCATGAATTTGGCATATATGGGCATCTGTTCTAGAGCTTCTGCGAAGGGTATATTGATTTGTAGCCGCTTGAGTTTCCTCCATGAACTTAGAAAACTGCTCATCTTTTTGATTTTTCTTGCTAGCTAAGGGGTTCAACCTCCCAACCACACCAACCATCCTACAACTCCGACTTGTTTCGATCTTTGGGGTGTGAAAAGTTTTTTGAGTCAATTGAGGCTAACCCCAATTTTGTGAAAGAAAGGGCGATCACTCTCCACCCCGGTGACTTCGATGATATGCGACAAAACATTAACAACCGGGGGTGGAATAATTTTGTAACCTACCCGAAAAAAGCAAGCAAGGCTTTAGTATATGAATTCTTCTCGAATGTCTTCCCCAAGCAAGCAGTTGATGGGAAATTGACATTCCCCGAGACCACAAGTTACGTGCGGGGTCATAATATCCCTTATGACTCTAACACCATCAATGGGCTGTTTGGGATCAGACTTGTGGACATCTTGGACAGCCGGCTCAGAACCAAAGCCGATAGGGAAAGGATAAAGAACAACCCTGAGCGAGCAGCTGAGATCTCTGCGGCACTGTGCAAGCCGGGAATGGATTGGGTAAGGAATAAGAGTGGAGGACCATGGAAAATTATGACAACTTCTCTCACCCCAGTTGCTAGGGGGTGGGCATCTTTCATCCTCACCACTATATGCCCTAGCTCTAACCAATCAGAGCTGAACATTGATAGGGCGAGCCTCACTGCGTGCATTATGAGAGGAGAGCCCGTCAATATAGGATGGGAGCTTAAAGAGGAAATTAGCAGTTTTGCCAACTTTAAGGATGGAAACCAGCCTAGCTATTGGAGGCATGCCAGCCTCATTGCCTTGCTATGTGAGAAAGCAGGAGTTGTTGCTGATGCCGATGAAGAGACTATTGAACCATCTGCTGCAATCACCGGGTCTTGGATTCGGACCATAGCAGGGGTGGGTATTTTGAGCAGCCAGTGCACAGAGAAGAACCCCCGCAAGAGCAGCACCAAGAGAACGAACCAACCTTCTCCATGGATGAACCTTGGGTTGATCCACATGCTGAGGACTTTCAGCATCTTCAGGCAAGAATGGATTTGCTAGCAGGGGATCAGCAGCGGATGGCAGCCAGACAGGAGCGGATGGAAGTAGGGATGAGAAACATGTACAGAGCTATGTGCATGGTGCAGCGGGGAGAGCAGTTGGATCCTGAGACGGACATTTTTCAGGCGCATCCTCCAGACTCTGGACGCGTTGAGTAGTCTACTCACCGCCAGGTTACTTTTTATCTTTCCCTTCTCTTTTGCTTTATTTGATTGTGCACCTTGTGTTTCCTTTAGTAGTTGTCGTTTCGTAGGTTTATTTTTAATTTCATTTTTTGTTTTAGTCTTAGTCTTTGTAAATAGGTCTTCCCCTAAATTAATCAGTGAGGACACTGCTATGTTTAAGTGGGGGGGAGGACCTATTGTCAGTGTTAGTATCAGGAAAAAAATGCAGTCATGTGGTGAATTTCCTTTCAAAAAAAAAAAAGAGACAGTTGAGCAAACTTAGTGATGATTCGGGAGAACTGAGCGAATAATACCCCTGTGGTGATCAAATTAGTACAATCTTGTTTCCACACTTAAAACACTAACCAGTGGAACTTAGTGATCCTAGAGATGTGGGCAGCTAAGCTAGTGTGGTGGACCATGGGAGTCGCCAAATTTTTACTAAAAATTTAAGGGAGTTGTAGAAGCTAAGTTGGGGGTGCATCAGTTGTACTAAGGCTGGGCATGAGGATTGTAGGATGATCAGTGCATTGGGTGCGTGTGTGCAGCACTGTAGCGTCTACCCGTAACGCTGTAGTGAATGCCGTGTCTGTTAATGTGTGTGTGCAGCACTGTAGCGTCTACCCGTAACGCTATAGTGTATGCCGTGTGTGTCGGGGTGCATGTGTGCAGCACTGTAGCGTCTACCCGTAACGCTAAAGTGTATGCCGTGTTGTGTTGTTTAAACTGATAATTGCTGCAATGTCCCAAAGCAAATGTTGATCAAATCCAAACACCAATGTAATGAAAGGGGTTGCAGCCCAAAAACAAATGTGCGTAGTTGTGGATTCAATAGCAAATGAGAGTGAGAACTATTTACTAAAAGTCCCTTAGGTGAATAGTCCTTTGTTAATTAATAAAAGTCCTAATTACTTAAGCACATTTACTAACAACAAGCAATAACAACGAGGATTCGCACATACATCAATTCATAGATTATTCCTAAGCTACAAATTGAAGGAATTGAAATTCAAACATTCTAACGATAAAATTCCCATTTGATCATTGAATAAAGATAAGTTCTACAATTTTCCAATCATAGAAATGTTTAAGCCCAGAAAATCAATTCACAAATGATGAAAGAACATGAAGAACATCAATTTAAATCGGCAACAATAGCACTACATTAAAATTTATCCATCCCTAACATTGGGGTTTAGTTACACATGATAAAAGGAGAGAAAAAGGGAGAATTACAAGTTGAAGGTGAAGATGAATGCATTAGAGTCCTCAATTCTTGTTCCCAAGTCTTGATTCTTCGCTTGCCGTCCGATGGAAGGAGCTCTCTCGCGTGCTAGGGTTTCCCAAACGTCCAAAAGTCCTTTCAAAACGCGTGCTGGGCCTGTTTTAACGTGTTTTCCGACGTTTCGCGCTGCACTGGCGCTCCCAGCGCCACTTACGCGCCACTCTGCGTGACTGTTCCTGTCAATCCGCGCGCGACTCGCGCTCCCAGCGCCACTTAAGCGCGGATGAAGGACGCTACAGTGTTGATTTTGCGCCTCACTCGCGCTCCGCGCGCAACTGCAGCGCGAATTGGCAGAAACCTCACTTCCTTGTATTTTTGAGTCTGCTTGCTTGCATTTCTTTGTTCCTCTCTTCACCTAGTCCCCGGGCAAAAAAACACCACAAAACCCAGCATAAACACTGCAAAGCAATTAAATCTCAAATAGAACAACTCATTAATTTTCTCCTAGCAATTTCCATTCATTCGTCAAATTATCAAGTAAAATTCCCCTTTTTCGCAGTGAAAAACATCATGTGATGGGGATTCATCACAACCCCTAACTTGGACATTTGCTTGTCCTCAAGCAAAAACAAGACAAGTCAAAGACAAGACAATATCAACATCAGAGAACATGCAATCAATGGTGAATCCCTTTCTGCGTTACTTGTCCAGGCGAGGTCTTGGAGTACCTATTCGATCCTTCCGCATCAGTTGTGGGCGTTACTTGTTCAGAGGTCCCGGAGTACCTATTCAATCCTTCCCCATTGGAAGGACGAACTTCGACCCACGGTATTTCGAGCGCTTTGTATGAAGGAATTCAATTGGAGTTCGTGTTCTTTGGCTTAGGCTTCTTAGGGCCTCCGGGTGAACAGGAAACAGTTCCCAGTCTTCTTAATACTGTTCGCAGCAATTGCCAAAGCCTTGTGGTTATTAAGTTGACAAACTTAAGAGTACATGTTCCTGAATTGATCAATCTTCCCTTCCTCAAAACGCTCTATATGAACGGCATCAATTTAGAGGAGGGTGGCTTTCGGCATTTTAAGAATCTTATTCATGAATATCCTCTTTTAAAAGATTTTCGTGCGCAAGATGTAATAGTAGATACGAATCATATATGCGACGACACTAGCGACATATTTAATGGCTTTCCTAATTTGGTAAGAGCATATTTTAATGGCAGATATCAGCATTTTCCTTTCGCCTGGTTTGTTAAAGCAAAACATCTTACTGCAATACTGTTATGTGTTAACCGAAATCTCTGCTACTACTTAATGTTAAGTGTGTTAACCGAAATTGTTAATGTTTTCTGTTGCACATGCAGTATGGGCGCTATGAGTACGATATTGGTACATTTGATGATCTAACCAATATTGAGCTCACCTTTTACTCTACCCCATCGAAAGTGAGTTTGAGAGATGCGAAGTGGAAGTGGGTGATACAAGTGCTCCAACATTGCCCAAACCTTCAACATTTCACCATTGATGAGGCTGACACGTATGTAGCACAGATAACTCACGATGGAGGTTGGGCCCCAGAAATTGTTCCGGAATGCCTTTTATCACAGCTAAGAACTTGCTGCCTTGCAAATTTCAAAGGCAACCCGTGTGAATTCCAGTTTGCTCAATACATTATCATGAATTCAAATGTGCTACACCACATGACATTTCGCAATGCAACTATTGTACAAATAAAAAAAATATTTCGGTACCAAAAGGCTAATCCTAAGTTGAGATTTATTTTTAAGGATGACAAGGATGAGCACCGTTGAAAATACTGCTTAATTTTGAAGCTTTGGGCAATGTGTGAGGAGGAGAATGAAGGTCATTGAGAAGTTTTTTAGAAGGGTGGTTAGGAGAGATTCTCTCTCTAGTTTAAGATTTTCTTGTTTAAGGTTCTCTCTAGTTTAAGATTCTCTCTAGTTTTTTAGAAGGGTGGTTTCCTTTATTCATGTAGAGCTTCTGCTCATATTATCATCAATACAACACAGTGTTTCATGCATTGATTTTCTTGTTTCTATCATTATACCGTTGCACATAACATAATTGGCTTTGTGCTTTCTTTGATTTGATATTGTGGTTTTATCTTATGATGGGATGTCTGTTTTTATAGATCAGAATTAACAGTCTTGGTTGGTATTTTAATTACTGCAGAATTCCTCTAACAAAAATCACCTTAAAGCAGAAATCACCTTTTAGTGGTTTTGTTTATATGATATTGGTACATGCCAGAGGAACTGGTGAACAAAAATGTGATTAAATTACAGTAAAATGAAAATTAAATAGAGTTATGTACTAAAAATTCTGCTTAATTTTTCAAGATGGGCCATTCCTCAGTGCCATTCGTCCTCAGTACTTCATCCACCTGTTTCCTATTTTTATTGTGTTTGGGTTGATGATGCTGATTATTTTGCCTTGATATTGATCCTATTGTTATTGCTTAACAATGAAAAAGTTGGAGGCGGAGGCAGCAGGTTCTACTGGTGGCCTGAGGCTCTTCCAATTACTTTGTAAACACGGTTAGGGCTTCAATTGCATCTAATCATCGATTCTATATTCTGATTATGTCGATTCTGATTAGTGTATATTATTTTATTTTTGCTGGTCTTTAACTCATCGATTCTAAATTTTACTCTGATGTGAGATTTTGATCCGTGTAAATGTTGGTGATGGTGTCAGTGTTGCTACTTGCTTGTGAGAGCAACATAACATTATGTGCTTAAGCAGTTTTTGTGGATGTTATCTAAGACCTTGTTTGCTTTCTCAATCATTGCATTTAGTTATTTCAGATGGCTGGATTATGCAGAAACTGAACTACCCCAACATGGTAAGAATCAATTTTCCATTCTCTTGTTTTAATCATCATTTGTGTTTTTTTTTACCCTTCCATTGCTCTAAAATGGTGAATTGGTGATTTTAATTATGGACTTGAGCTGAGTAGTATTTGTTCTGTTTTTTTTACGAAGACTTATCATATGCCACTGTCAAATGCTTGTTAATTGATGAAATTTGAATTGAAACGGCAGCTTTGAAGCAGTTTGTTCCCATTGTAGATTTTGATAGAAATTCAATTGATAAACGAACCTGTATCTTGGATAACAATGACCTGATGTGATAGGAAATAAATAGTAGTATTTGTCCTATTAGCTAGTTGGTTTATTTCTAGCACTTTTATGCTTTTGTTTTATTGTGTGACTCACCATGCTCTAGATTATTCCTAGGGAATGACTCACCCAGTTTCTAGAAGTTAGTGTAGCATCTAGGTTAGAATATTCATAGCATCTAGCATTGAGTGGCTAATCATTTGTAGCCTCCTTTGCCTATATATTAGGGCAATCATGGAATGTATGACGCAACCAATCATTAAACAATTAATACAAACTTCTTTCTATGAATTTCTCTTTTATTCCTCTCTCAACTCATCTCCTTCGAAGGGTATTCTAGTTCATTACCTTGCCTAGCTTGAGTAAGGGTATTACCGGAGATCATTCTCCCTAGTATCCGTTTTCCGGTTACACCTGACATAGATGCATTGGTGGAGGTGGATAGTGATGTTGTGAACATACTATGCCATTTTCCACATCTTAGGTTATAGATAGTGATGGTACATATATCCTATATCCTGTTATAGAAGCACACCATTTTAAATCATTGATGGTACAATTAGTGATTTTTCAAGAAGTGAAACATTCAACATTCAGTTTTGTAGAACATGATAAATTTTTTGGATTCTTCAGATCTTAGTCAAATAATCTATTTGATGCTTCCAATTTTGTGTTCCTGAAATTTCATTTTTTTTCCATTTCACAGGAATGCAACTACTGTGATGATTTTGGGTCAAGTGGTTGATGGACTTGTTATCATATTTGTTGGTGAGCTGGTACTTGAACAATTTTTACTTTTCATTCTAGTGGAAATATTACTTTTGCACATATGATAAGTGATAACATTGGAAACAAAAGTTAATCTAGTCATTGTCTTGTCTATTTTTGGTGCTTCTCTTTTCCCTTATCTTATTAAAGTTCTTTTCAGACCTTGTTTTGATAGCAATGCTTATTTGACATTTTTTTTTGTTTTTAAACATTGAATATCAAATTGAAGCAATTTGGAGATATTCACACCATTATCATACTTGCTATATCAATTATGTTTTTCCTTCTAAATGAAACCATCAGCTTTTATGGTAAGAATCTCTTCCAATGGATTTTCAGTTTGTATATTCAATTGGATTCTTTATAGTTGGCTTCCATACATGAAATGCCTGTAATGCTAATAAGTCATATACAGGGCATTAGAATGGAAGAGATAGTGGCAAAATTTAATTTCTATCTTTAATAGATACATGTTTCACTGTTTTGAAGAGCTGACTTTTCATTAAAACATACATATGCATGGAATGGGTGATGTGGACATTTTCCCTGTATTTGGAAGCTGTAGCTATACTTCCTCAGCTAGTACTGCTACAGAGAACCAGAAACATTTACAATTTGACCGGACAATATGTCTTTCTTCTTGGGTAAGCTATGGTCCTTTATCCAATTTGTTATTATATATTTTCATGATTTGACATAAAAAATTAATTAGGGACATCATTCAAAATGGATTTTGTTACGGTCAACTATCTGGGGGCCTAATGAAGGCTAACATTTCAATTCAAGTACCTCTGATGTTTCAGTAGTCATCTCATTTTATATACATTTTTATAACATTTTTTAGACAAGTTCCATGTGATTTGTAGACAGAGCTATATTATACATTCTCAACTCGATCTATCGCTACTTTACCAAGCCATACATTGTCCATTTTATAAGGAAGGTTCTTTTCTTGTTTGATGTTTATTTTTGTTTTATGCCTTTACCGAGCCATATGTTTTCTTTTTTTAATGATTTTTCTTGTTTGATATTAAAAAATAGTATACTCTTTTGCGAATTTATTTATAAGTAAACAAAAATCATAAGGAGTGTCAATCAAAAGGACAATTCTCTGTCAACATTGAGCAGGTAATACTTTTTTAATCCTTGTGTTTTAGAATTAGAACTTTATTTTTGATAAAGATGTTGAGAACAACGTAATTGAGATAACACAAATTGTGTTGATTATTGTTCTTCCCTTCAAGGCTAACAATTGTAGAACTTTTTGTACGCAATAAGTTGACGACAAACACTGGTATCACAATAACCTCTTTTTTGAGAAGTAATGGCCTATAAATTGAATTTCAGATTGTCAAGTCTATTGCTCCATCAATCTACGGTCATGAGGACATAAAAACTGCAATAGCTTTAGCTATGTTTGGAGGTCAAGAAAAGAATGTTGAAGGAAAGCACCGACTGCGAGGAGACATAAATGTTCTTCTTCTCGGTGATCCAGGAACAGCAAAGTCCCAATTTCTCAAGTATAAATTTCTATTTTGCAGATTTTCATTATGTAATATTGATCAATTACTTACTAAATATTACAAAACTATGCTGGAAGGTATGTTGAAAAAACTGGACAGAGAGCTGTATACACTACTGGCAAGGGGGCTTCTGCTGTCGGTCTCACAGCTGCAGTTCACAAGGATCCAGTCACAAGGGAATGGACCCTTGAGGGAGGAGCCCTTGTTCTAGCTGACAAAGGAATTTGTCTTATTGATGAATTTGACCAGGATAGGTATGAAAGTAGATTTGTAATCAGTTTTGAGATTCCTTAACTAAATATTGCCAACCTGCAGCCTCACTGTAAGAAGGGAAAATATTTGCAGTTAGTTTTACCATTAAGATATATATTTTCAGGGTTAGTATCCATGAAGCCATGGAGCAGCAGAGCATAAGCATATCAAAAGCGGGAATTGTCACATCCCTTCAGGCACGATGTTCTGTCATTGCTGCCTGTAATGCTAATAAGTCATATACAGGGCATTAGAATGGAAGAGATAATGGCAATATTTCTTCAATAGGTACTTTCATTAGAATGGAAGAGATTTGGAACAAAGCCAAAAAAGGTACGATATAAGTCTTCCTCTTTCTCAGCATTTAATCAAACAATTGTAACTTCTAATTTTGTATACTTGTAGTTAAGGATGTTCCTAATTCACCACTCATTCAGATATCATGCTAATTATTATAGTCCTTATCTTGTTTCTATGTTTCTAGGAGGTAACTGATTTTATCTATTAAAAACCAATTGGCTATTTCATAGGATATAGGGTGTTTTACTTGTCTGACTTGTACATATTATTGATTTCAAGATAAAGAGATCAACATGCTTTTTTCTTGGACGGAATTAGTACAACATGTCAAAAAGATGCTTGGTAGTAGAATTTCATTCTTATGTAGCACAGGGGGAAATAACCTAAATTTTGCACTTAATAGTGAAGTCCAACTAAAACATGTGTTACTCTTCAATTCTGTTCATAAAGATATACTATTTTGGTCTAATTGTCCCGTATCTATGTAGATGTTTTCTCTTGGTTCTCCAATGAAATATAATCCTTATTTTCTTCTTGATTGCAGAGCAGGATGAATGAGCAAAAGTTTCGGTGAATGAGCATAAAGATATACTATTTTTGGTCTGATTGTCCTGTAACTATTGCACTAGTGACCACTACTAGATAATTGCTTGTAAAGATTTAAGTGTCCATTTTTATTGCCACTAAAAGGCTAAATAATTGCCGCTAAAACTCTTTTTTGTTGTAGTGTACCTTTTCAATGTTTTGTGTTTGACTTTGAAAGGCTTGAGTTAATATTGCCAGCAACTGGTACTTTGAAAAAAATTCAAAGATGTTTTGTTTCATTCCTACATTTCTTAATAACTTTGGCTGCTATAATTTTTATAGATGGGCAGCTTGGTCTCTATTTCATAGTTAATTTTTTCCATTCAATTCGTCGTGATCTCTTTGTTCCGATTTATGCTATTGTAATAAAACTTTTCTCCTAATTCATTCAGCACTGGTTGGGCATTGCTATTTAGTTTTTTATGCTTGGTACATTGTTTTCTTATATATAATACCGTTATGAAGTTGATATTCTTGGAAAGCTTGTTTTCTGCTGTATGGTACATGAGGTACCACAAAGTTGCCTGTAGATCTTATGCAACTGTTGTGATACCAAACTTGTTTCACTGTTTTCAAGAGCTGACTTTGCGTACAGCGTCCCTGTCCTTCTCAAGATCCACACCATCAAATGCTTGATATCTATCTTCTTTTCTCAGTTCAATATTTTATCAACTGTGCAATCTTTTCTCTTGTTCAATTTTAAAGCAGTTACTGTCAATGGATAAGATAGAAAAACGCTTGACGGTTGTGACCTTATAGTTCAAACAAGAAACTAACGGAATTTTGAACATTGCTTTGCTCTAACGATTATTGTTGTCAGAACAAGTATTTCTAGTATTATTACTGTAGGTTTCTGTTTCTGGGTTTAGTGCCTGATGCATTCTTCACAATTTATTATGATTTAGGGAATTTGTCAAGCCTTTTTTTATAATATTGTTATTTTCATTCAATTGGAAGGCCTACTGGTCATTTTATATTATAAGGAATCATTTTGCATCTTGACCCCATTCCTGCCCTTTTCTATAATAGATACAATATATTTTTCTAAGGAAAGAAGTTTGGAGTTTCTTAATTATAAAAATTATGTCCAACAAATGTCACAGCTCAATAGACTGCAGTAGGAACACTGGCATCAATCTCAAAGTACAATTCTACAAGTTTGAGTAATTTTGGGAAAAAGCACGTGTTTAAAATCGTTAGCAGCCTTTAGTTACCTTTATCTGTTTCTCTTTGAGCTGGAAATTGAAAGCTATTCAAATTAGACTGCTGCCTATACGTACGTAGTCAGAAATGTAGATAAATGAGAAGAGCTGTATTTCTTTTGTTGGTGATGGTCAACAAAGGTAGTCAATGATAATTATATGTTGGACCGCTCCTAAGGATATTGTATTATTGTAGTAGCTCACTGCTCTGCGATCTTCTGTAAATCCATTTCTGTTCATGTTTCCATTGTGCTAAAGTGCTGTAGTAGCCTAAACTAAGCTTGCAATATAGCTATAAAAACTGGTTTTATAGCATTTGATTCGAATAGTTCAATTGATTATAGATATTTAAAAACTCTTTGATTTTCTCTTGGATTAGTAATAATTTTAAAGGGTGATGCTTCTACTTCTATCCCTTCTTTAGTAGGAACTAGTATAGCTTCTAAAGGTGGATGAATAGCATCAATATAATCTTTTTTATTACTTAATTTCCATTTGGTATTTAACCTAACATTAACGTCTAAATATAAAGTTTGAAGGAAAGGATTATTTATATTATTTTCTTGACAATATAATTCAAACCACTTGAAAAAATAAATATTTAACTCTTGTGATTCCACAAAATTATAAAATTTTACTAAGAATTCTTTTGTTTGTTTCTTCTTTATTGAAAGTAGAAAAATACCATTCTCGTTTTTCTTTATTATAGAGAGCTTCAAAATATATCCTATTCCACTCCTTATCTATTTCAAATGGTTCTTCTTTATATCCGTAAGGCCTAGCTCAACTGGCAATTGCCAAAATTGTTAGACTGGATACCATGTCCCTAAACCCTTTGTAGGTCCCGGGGTATAAAGAAGTCGTATAGTTCCATCTTTATTTATCTTCTTTATTCGAACCCGGGACCTCCGAATTGTGTGTGTGAGTTTCTAGTGGCTGTGACCACTCCGTCTACTACCAAAAAAAAAAATGGTTCTTCTTTATTTATAACACCCAATACTGGTGTCTATATATTGGTTCGGGAATATTTGAGTTAAAGTTTACTCCGGTTAAACTAATATGTATTGTCGAATCTATAGAATTTCTAGCAGATGTAGTTGTCCTCAAATTTTGTTGTTCAGACTCATTAATTTGTAAAGATCTACTTCTATTCATTTGAAGTCGTATAGTTCCATCTTCTTCTTGGATCACCATGGGTCGATCTCGACCGTTGATCATACGAGTTTGTCCATTGATCATCAGATGCTATAGCATTAACACAGAAGAGAAATTTACTAAGCAAAAGCAGTCCAACTAATCCTTTACCATATAGTTTCCATATTTATTTCTTAAGCAATTTATCTCTTCATTTCATAGTCCTCAATATTGTGACTTATTTTACACACTACAATCCTGAGATATTCCAACTTTAAATTAAGAACAATCCCTGTGGGTTCGACCTTTCTTTCTACTATATTACTTGTGTGACTATGTGTACTTGCGTATATAAAATCCACAACAACTGCTGACTGTTTTTCACGGTTGTGCAAAGGATTAATCGATGAATATGCTTGCAAGTAACTGAAATTTTCGAAGTGAAGATAGGCGTGCGGCATGGTAGTTTTGAAAGTCATTTTGTGAAAACCCGCATGCTAAAGTTAAATTTTGGGAACGAATCAAGAGGCGAATAAAATCTAATTGAGGAAAATCATTGGAGGCGTACTTAGGTTGAGGGGAAACTCTCAACGCTATTGTGGCCAATTCGGAAAGGAATTGGGTGCGTTGTTGGTAAAGATATAGTGAGGAAAATTTCAATAGAGGAAAAGGAGCTCTGAGTTTAGTTCGATAGTTGTTTTGAAAACAACTTTGAGGTGATTTGATTGTTTTCAAATTTAATTGATGTCCTCACGGCTTATTTATGCGTGTAAGGCCAAAGTTTTTAGTAGAACCCTCCTTCCATCTTTTTGAAAAAGTTTTACCTCGAAAACTTGGAAGCGAGTCAAGGAATTTCACAGTGACTTTCCGTCACATTTTACAATGTGTACGGGAACTATTATGGATTTTTAGAAAAATTTGTTGAGAATGTGTGTGCACCCTTCAGGAAAATCATGTTTGTTCTTACCTCTATCGAGGAGTACCGATATGTAGACCTCATTCTCAACCTGTATTTCTATCAAGTGTCTCGTATTAAACCCTTTAATTTATATTAATCAAAGTTGGGGTGTAAACGAGAGAGTTCGGACTATAATCTTAGAAGAGTTCTAGGGTAGTAGTCGAACATACTTAATGATTGACGGACCAACTTGGGAAAATTTTCTACACTCATTTCGTTAATTCAAGATTGTTTTCCAGCAAATTAAGACCCTTCAAGATTGTTCCAAATTTTTGTGTAGGAGCGTCATATGCCTTGTTTGTAGACCGTAGTAACTTTGCTTTGATGTATTTCTTTCTCTAATACTCCCCTTGTTTTTTTATTTTTATTTCTTAAAATAGATTTTTAATTAATTTTAAAATATATTAATGCATTAACTAAACAAACTAACAAAAAATTAATACATTAATTAAGCAAGATTGCTAGAAAGTAGAAACTATTATTATCCTGAAATATAGATATTAAATTTCAGTCATTCATTTATTTTGTTGATTTATTCATTAACTTAAAATAAAATAATAACTAGTACATTACAGTGAGAGACTCAATTAACGAATTTGGATACTCCGAAGCATGTAGAGTGTGCAGCAGGCTTCTGAGTCTGCTGCACACTTTACATGCTTAAGAGGATTCAAATTCCTCAACTAACTGCTCCTTCACGTTAGAATTAGCTAGCTTATTCATTTAAGTAAGACCTAGCTATAACACCATTTGCTCCACGGGGGAAGAAGCCACCAGGGACACGTTCATCACCTTTCCCATACACTATCCTCAATATTTCCTCTGGAGTCCTTGAATATGCAACTGAATTTTTGTCAGCAGAAAGAATGTTGCCTGAAACCTTGCCCTCAGCACCATCTATTGTAGCTACCTCGAGACCTTCATCTTTTAAACCTTCATTTCCTAGCTTATTCCTAAGCACTGAAATGCGATTTGTAAACTCTTCCACAGTTATTAAGTATGGAAACACAATTAGCTTTCGACGTTCATATTATTGGGAGAAATCCCAAGTCCCACATAGACTAGTGATAAGGTCTCAAGAGGGTTTATAAAGAAGAGGCAACCCTCACCTTACAAGCCGGTTTTGTGGGGTTGAGTTAGGCCTTAACCACATTCTAAGATGGTATCAGAGCCTATCCTAGATCCATCGGGCCACCTACCATTAAACACGCTTCAAGCCCAATAGTGCTGCGCGTGAGGGGGTGTATTGGGAGAAATCCCAAGTCCCACATAGACTAGTGATAAGGTCTCAAGAGGGTTTATAAAGAAGAGGCAACCCTCACCTTACAAGCCGGTTTTGTGGGGTTGAGTTAGGCCTTAACCACATTCTAAGATGATAGAGATATAATACAATACATTTGTAATTACCTTTGTAAATAGATTGATATAGTCAAATAGTCAACTGTATTAGAGCTTGCCACATTGGCACCTGAGTCAGTGAAAATATGCTGACTATATAATGATGAGCTGTAACTAACTTCACAATTCTTATCAATACAACTTCAGATTTGATTCATTCAGTTACAATAGAATATCATCTCTCTCTCAATACTGTTTCTCTCATTTTAGCATGGTATCATTCGCACTTCACGGTTCTGGAACCTTCCCCTCTACTCACTGCGTTCCTTCGCTGCTTCACTAGCTCTTCCATGACGACACCAGAATCTCCGGTGGTCACTCCGGTTGCAACGCCAGAAACACCGGCGTCGATCTTCCAATCGAACAATTCTTCCTCACATTTTGTCACCGGACCGAAACTCTCGCTGAAATTGGACGACAAGAATTTTCTCTTGTGGAATCAGCAGGTTGAAGGAGTCATTACCACGCACAAGCTGCATCGACTCCTCGTTAACCCTAAAATTCCTCAACAGTTCAATTCAATTGAAGATCAACGGAACGGCAATGTCTCGGAAGAATACGATCGGTGGATCGTGCAAGATCAGGCGCTATTCACGTGGTTGTTGTCTACTTTCTCCGATGCGGTGCTACCTCGAGTCCTTGATTGCCGTCACGCGTTTCAAGTCTGGGACACTATCCATCGTCATTTCCAGGCTCACCTGAAAGCGAAAACTAGGCAACTTCGCTCTGAGCTAAAGAGTACGAAGAAAGGATTTAAGAGTATCCATGAATACATCACTCGTATTCGTGCGGTTGCAAGCTCGCTCACGGCTGCTGGTGATGGCGTCAGTGACTCAGATCTGGTTGATGTGGTACTCGACGGGCTTCCGGAGGAGTACAATCCTATTGTGCTGATGGCGTTCACAAAGCCAGATGCGCTAGATCTCACTGAACTTGAGTCATTGCTGTTGGTACAAGAAGCGCAACTCGACAAATTCCGGCAAGAACTATCAACTCCGGCTATATCTGCGAACTTCGCTCAGGCGTCGCATCGCGGTGGTCATGCTGGTCGCTTTTCAAACTATCGTGGCAGAGGTCGTTTCAATCGCGGCGGTGGCCGTGGTCGTGGCCGCGCTCGTGGTGGTCCGCCACGCCCTAGCTGCCAAGTGTGTGGAAAACCAGGTCACACGGCCATTAATTGTTGGTACAGGTACGATGAAACCTACTCCACTCCACCGGTTGAGTCCACTCCGGCAAGTGCTCCCTCCACTGAAGATGCTGCTGCTCTTAAGGACAAAGCTACAACCTCTGCTGCAATTGAAGGTACACCTCAGGCTTTCTCAGCATTCACTAACTTTGAACCCTCTGCTAGCAGCGTCATAGCAGTTCCAGAAGACGTTCACGGTCAAGGTTGGTTTCTGGACACCTGTGCCTCTATTTGTTTAACTGCACAGTGTTGCGCCCGAAAAAGTCCCAGAGGGAATCTTTCTTCGTTTACAACTTTTTGAAAATCAATGAAGTCGCCACCAATATTTTTATAAGGAAAATATTGAAGAAAAACCTTTTGGAAAGCGAATGGCCTTTTGGAAAAACCGGAAGATTTGGGTTCGGGGGTCGGTTAGGCATAGGGAAGGTTTTAACACCCCACACCTCCTTTCTACCGAAAGGGAACCTTTAATAAAATGTGTGGTTTTAAGTGCGGATTTGAAAAATACTTAAATTTGCCTTTTTTTCGAAAAGAGAATGAAAAGACTTAATGAAAATTTTTATTTTCGGCAAAAGTGTTTGTTGCCCTTTTTTAAGAGAAAAAAAAAATGTTTTTAGTTTATTGTGCTTGACGGAGGATATCCGCTCCTACGTATCTCCCGGTGCGATGGAGAATTCAAAGCTACGTAGTTCTGGTTTTTTTGAAAAGGTTTTGTTTTTTAATCTTTTTGGAGTTTTTCGCAAAGAGGTTGAGCGTTCGCAGTGACCAAACAACAATGGTTTAGAGTGGTCGCACTACTAACTCGTATGAAAATGAATTATCATTAACGTCCAAACGGCAACGGCGCGAGTGGTGATTAATGACAATTGGTTTTTTATTTTGAGCATTGAGAATGTTTTTCGAAATTGGAGGAGAGCGTTTGTAAGGACCAAACAACAACGGTTTAGAGTGGCCACACTACTAGCTCCCACAGGAATGAAATCATCACCCACAATCAAACGGCAACGGCGCGAGTGATCATTGGTGATGATTAATTTTAATTTCGATGTTTGAAGATATTTGTTTTCGATGTAAGAAAATATTTATGTGGGGCAGGAAATATGTTATTTTTTTTGAATGCAATAGTAAAAATGGGGGTGCAAAAAAAGAAGCCCAATTCGCATGGGAGGGCCCAGTTAGCGAAACTGGGCTTAAGTGACAAAAGGGGCTTTATGCTTGGGCCTGGGGGGTGTAAATAACAATTTACTTGTTTCTTAAAAAAAAGTTTTACTTACCACTCTTTTTTTACTAATGAAAGCTTTTTTTTGTTCTTTTTTTTTCCTTGAGATTCTTTTGTTATTATTTTTTTGGTTGAGGTAATTTTTGGTTGGAAAAGAATAAATAAATTAAATAAAAACGAAAAAAAAACAAAAATCAGTTTATTTGTTTTTAAAAAAAAGTTTTATTTACCCTTTTTTATTAGTTGCTAGGAAATGATTTCTATGAAGTGTTTTTTTTGGTATTTGGTATAAAAAGATCTATTAATCATTTAGAGAAACACTTCACCTTAAAGTGTAAACATTAAACAAAATTGAATCATATAGAGTAATCCTTTCACTTAGATTAAAGTGCCATGGGCGCGAGTGAAAATCAACTTACCCCATCATCAACATCTAGCAATGAGCAAAATAGAACATATGAACCAAGAAAATAAAGTTGAATCCTTTCTAGCCATCTTCACCACTTAAATTAAAATGCACTAGGCACTAGCGGAGACTCATATGGCTAGATCATCAACAACTAACCAAAAACCAATTAAGGAACATATGAACTATGAAACTAGATTAGGGTGAAAATACATAGATAAATAAACTAGTTTAGCAAATTAGCATATGAAAATTGAAGAGCATCTAAATAAAGTTGAATCCCTTCTAGCCATCTCCTCCACTTAAATTAAAGTGCACTAGGCACTAGCGGAGACTCATATGGCTAGATCATCAACAAATAACAACTAAAACAACTATTGAACAAGGGAAATTCATAAGGAAAGTTGAATCCTATCTTAAAATCTTCTCCCTTAAATCATGGTGTTCTAAACACAAGGGAGAGTCAAGTTGTAAGATCATCAACATCACAAGGACTAAAAATCACATTTAACACAAGGCTTTAAACACTAATAATAAATCATCCTCAAGTGAAAAGGAAACACAAGATAAGTTAAAAAAAAAAGGAAAATGCGAAATATAAGGGATATAAAATCACATGTTTATTTCATTTTAAAAAAACAAAGATCAACACAAACTAACAACAAGCTAAATTACTCAAAGGTGAGAAGCAACTTCTCACCCTAACAACAACAAACTACATTCTAAAAGTGAAAATAATGAGTATATCAAAAATAAAGAGGAGAATATGAGATGAAGATGATAAGATAAATCTTGATGCAAAATGTTTGAAAATGATGCTAAGACATTAGGAATTTTACCTTATCTCTAAAATAGGTAGGAAATTGGAGAAGTAGAGGAGAGGTAAATAAAGGGAAGCTACGGTTTTAATGGAGGAGAGGAGGAGAAGGATTATGTGCTTGATTTTTCTTGAGTGTGAGAGGAATGGATTGGAGGTAGTTTGATGATGAATTGGTTAAGAGAAATTGAAAAAAATGGAGGTGGTTTAGGAGAGGTGAGGCTACGGTTTTAGAGGAGAAGAGGAGGAGAGGAATTATCTCAAAATCTTAGAGTGAGACCAAATGAGAGCTAAGAAGGGTTTTTCAAGGGGAAGTGTGTGAGAGAGAGTGGGTTGAGTGATATGTGAGGGAGAGGGAGAGATGGCCGTAGGGGGGGGGGAGGTTGAGTGTGTGAGTGTGTGAGTGTGTGAGAGTGAGTGATGGGAAGGGTGGAGTGTATGGGGAAAGGAGATGTGGGGAAGTGGGGTTGTGTGTGGAAGTGGGGTTGTGTGTGGAAGTGGGATTGTGAGTTCCAATGAGGAAAAGAGGGAAAGTGGGGCGGATTTCTAGGGAGGAGAGAGGGGATGAATGTGGATGATTTTCAAGGCTAGGGGGGAGAGTGAATGTAGACACATTTTAGGGTTAAGGGGGAGAGTGAATGTGGACACATTTTAGAGTGAAGGGGGGGAGGCATGCGAATTAGGGTTTAATTGGAGTGGGTTGGATGGAGTTGTGTGTTGGGTTATGGGTTGGATATGGGTTAGGGTTAGGATATGGATTGGGTTTGGTGGAGGAGTTGGATTGGGCTTGGTGGAGGAGTTGGATATGGGTTAGGTCTAGGGTTATGCGAATTGGGCATAAGGTTTGGTGGAGGAGTGGGCTTTAGATGGCCCAATCCTAAATGCACCTCTATATATTTTTTATAAACCTCCCCTATTTCCTCCTTTGCTTATTTTGTTTCCTTACTTCTAATTATTATTATTTTTTCAAAAATTGGAACTTGTAGCAAACTAAAATAAAATAAAGCATGGCATGAAAATAAAAATAATTATTTTTTATAGATAAAATTTCTTATTTTTGGATAGGACAAAATTAGGGTGTTACAGCTGCCCCTCTTTATTTCACATTTCGCCAAAAAATATGACTTGGCCTTTTCATATTTGTTGGTGAAATGGAAATAAAGATATAGAAATAACACTAATTTTGTCCGCTTTCGGAAAAGCTCAGATTTTCTTTTTGTTATTTTCTTTTTGAGAAAAGGGGGGTTAACACTTGTCGTATTAACGGGAAAGCAGTAAATTGGGAAAAGCAGTAAATTGGGAATTCGGAGGTTGCCTAAAAACCTTCTAACGAACTCTTGTCGAGTCCGAGCTTTGGGGGTGGCCTTTTCGAGCGGCCGATCAATATCAGGTCCGGAACTGATTTGATCAATGGATTTACGCTATGCCTTAGGTTGACACAACTAATCCGAAGGACTTAACGAAGTCTGATGGATCCATCGCGTGCTCGTACACGATGTTGTGATCTGTGGAAGGAGTTCACTAACTCTGTGTTGATGGAGTTTACTAACTCTGGGTTGATGGAGTTTACTAACTCAGTGCTGATGGTGATTTTCTGAAAAATAAGATTTTTGGGACCCTCTGGTCCGAAGCAACTTTCCTGGATGGTGCATGAAATGCATGCATTTGGGTATTTGGATGTGCATGAATGCAATGATTGATTTTGGTGGGATGCTTTTTCTGTTTGATTCTTCATCCACTTCTTTTTCTTTTTGTTATTCTTCGCTCTTCTGAGATGCGAATTTGAAAGCGTAACGCGCCACTGTTTGATGTCATGGAGTGACGAATGGTATGGATGATATGATGAATGATGTGAAGATGTTGTGTTCTTTTATGTCCCGTCTTCTGTGATTTTCTTTTTTGTTTTTTGTTTATTCTGTTTGTTTTCTTTAAGCAGCTTTCTTTTTTTTCTGCTTATTTTCTTTAAGCAGCTTTCTTTTTTCTGCTTATTTGTTTTTCTTTGGCACTCTTTTTTTGCTGGTTAAATCGATCTGCCGGGCGCAGGCTGCTCCAGGGCGGTGATCCGCGAGGATTGCACACTGGTTTGTCACGACTGCCTTTTTCGCAATTTTATTCACTTGGGGAATCACTTCTTTCCGTATTTTTTTCAAAGATTTCGTAATGATCCTGTAATGCTCTGAATGTGCACATGTTTTGCAATTCGACTTCATCAATCATAAAAGTTATTATTTTGGAAGAAACTGAACAGATGAAAACAGAGACAAGAAAAGCACACATATGAAAGAAAAGTTGGTCTTTTATTGATATAGAAATTGGACGTGCAGAAAGTCACGCCAATCGAAAGTGCATTGCAATCTTTCTTTTAAACTACAAAAAAAATACAAGCAAAAGGAAACAGATCTCGTGATTCTATCTCTGAAGTAACGGTGCCCACCGTCCATACTCATAATATTGATCACCCCCTTATCCGAACCTTTGGAATGCTGATTGCCTTTTTCTTTTCTCCAGCCCAAGTTTTCTGACCCTAATTTTTGCCTGGATCGCCCTTTGCGGGTTTTCGATCCACCGGGCCGCTCTGATTTTGCCTAGGTCGCCCTTTGCGGGTTTTCAACCTAGCGAGCTGATTTTTCCTTGGCTTATCTTTCTCTTTTTTCGTCTATTTTTCTAGGCATAATACTTCTTGACCACATCTGAGTTCACTGGATTTGGGATCTCATCTCCGTCCATGTTTGCCAGAATTAAAGCTCCTCCTGAGAATGCCTTCTTCACCACATAAGGTCCTTCATATTTGGGAGCCCATTTGCCCCTAGAGTCTGTCTGAATCGGCAAAATCTGCTTGAGTACAAGATCTCCTTCTTGGAATTCACGAGGACGGACCTTCTTGTCAAAAGCCCTCCTCATCCTCTGCTGGTACAACTGTCCATGACACATTGCGGCCACCCGTTTTTCATCAATGAGATTCAACTGGTCAAGACGAGACCGCACCCATTCTGCTTCATCAAGTTTTGTCTCCATCAACACCCGCAGGGATGGTATTTCAACCTCGATGGGGAGGACTGCCTCTGACCCATAAACCAGGGAGTAAGGGGTTGCCCCTGTGGAGGTGCGTACTGAGGTTCTGTAACCATGCAGGGCAAATGGGAGCATCTCATGCCAATCTTTGTAGGTCACCACCATCTTTTGCACAATCTTCTTGATATTCTTGTTGGCTGCCTCAACCGCCCCATTCATCTTTGGGCGGTAGGGAGAAGAGTTGTGATGTTGTATTTTGAAGTCTTTGCACAAATCCTTCATCACTCTGCTGTTCAAATTACTACCGTTGTCTGTGATAATCTTGTTTGGGAGGCCGTAGCGGCAAACCAAGTCTTTCTTGATGAACTTAGCAATCACTGAGCTCGTCACATTGGGATAAGAGGCAGCTTCCACCCACTTAGTGAAATAGTCAATAGCAACCAGGATGAAACGGTGACCATTGGAAGCTTTGGGTTCAATGGGACCAATGATGTCCATGCCCCACATTGAGAATGGCCATGGTGCGCTTAAAACATTCAGAGAAGTTGGAGGTACATGGGTGTGATCTGCATAGATTTGGCATTTATGGCATCTTCTCACAAAACTGTAACAGTCTGATTCCATCTGCAACCAGTAGTATCCAGCTCTCAGGATTTTTCTAGCCATTGCGTGCTCGTTGGAATGAACCCCAAATGAGCCTTCATGAACATCTCGCATAATCTTTACTGATTCTTCTCCTGTTACACACCTGAGGAGTACCAAGTCATGGTTTCTCTTGTAAAGGACGTCTCCACTCAAGAAGAAACCTGCTGACAGCCTCCTGAGGGTTCTCTTGTCATTCTCTGTAGATCCGGGAGGATACTCTCTGTTTGTGATGTACTGCTTGATGTCATGGTACCAAGGCTTACTATCTGATCCCTCTTCGACTGCCATACAGTAGTGATAAGCAGGCTGTTCTATGTGCTGGATTCTGACAGTCGTCAGACTTTTGTCACAGCTGACGTTGAACATAGAGGACAAAGTTGCCAAGGCATCGGCCAACTGATTCTCGTTGCGGGGTATGTGTTGGAAAGTGATTTCCTCAAAGGGCTTGATCAATTCTTGAATGTAGTCACGGTAAGGAATCAAATCTGAATTTCTTGTTTCCCAGTCTCCTTTTACTTGATGGACAACTAGAGCTGAATCTCCGTACACGTCGAGCCTCTTGACTTTCCAATCGAGAGCTGCCTGGATACCCAAGATACATGCTTCATACTCCGCAATATTGTTTGTGACATAGAAGCTTAGTCTAGCGGTGACGGGTATAAAGCGGTTGTCTGGGGAGATCAGCACTGCTCCGATTCCGTGCCCCCACATGTTAGAGGCACCGTCAAACAACATTCTCCACCTTTCATCATCTTGAGACTTCCCTGCGTCAAATAATGCCATAATGTCCTCATCTGGGAACTCACATTGCATTGATTGGTAATCCTCAACCGGTTGATGTGCCAGGTAGTCTGCCAGTGTGCTACCTTTAATCGCCTTCTGGGTTACGTACACGAGATCGTATTCTGACAGAAGCATTTGCCAACGAGCAATTCTACCTGTGAGCGCAGGTTTTTCAAATATGTACTTGATTGGGTCCATTTTGGACACCAACCAGGTAGTGTGACTCAGCATATACTGTCTCAGTCGATGCGCAGCCCAGGCTAGAGCACAACAAGTCTTCTCCAATGATGAATACCTTGCCTCACAGTCTGTGAATTTCTTGCTTATATAGTAGATCGCGTGTTCTTTCTTTCCTGACTCATCGTGTTGCCCCAGCACGCAGCCCATAGAGTTGTCTAGCACTGTGAGGTATAGGATGAGGGGCCTGCCGGACACAGGTGGCATTAGGACGGGTGGACTTTGAAGGTACGCCTTGATTTTCTCAAATGCTTCTTGACATTTATCATTCCACTTCATCTCTTGGTTTTTGCACAGCAGTTTGAAAATCGGTTCGCAAGTCGCAGTCAACTGGAAGATGAATCGAGAGATGTAATTTAGTCTTCCCAGGAAACCACGAACTTCTTTCTCTGACTTAGGTGCTGGCATCTCCAGGATTGCTCGTACTTTGTCCGGGTCTACCTCAATTCCTTTCTGGCTAACAATGAAACCTAACAGCTTCCCTGACCTAACCCCAAAGGTGCACTTGGCGGGGTTCAACCTGAGCTTGTACTTTCTGAGACGTTCGAACAGCTTCTGCAGGTTAACCACGTGCCCTTCATCAGTCTTTGATTTAGCAATCATGTCATCCACATAGACTTCGATCTCCTTATGCATCATGTCATGGAATAGGGTTACCATCGCTCTTTGGTAGGTTGCCTCGGCATTCCTCAACCCGAAAGGCATGACCTTGTAACAGAAAGTTCCCCAAAGGGTTATGAAGGTGGTTTTCTCCATATCCTCCGGAGCCATTTTGATCTGGTTATAGCCCGAATATCCATCCATGAAGGAGAACATTGAATGCTGAGCGGTACTGTCCACCAAAACGTCAATATGGGGTAGAGGGAAATCATCTTTAGGGCTTGCTCTGTTCAAGTCACGGTAGTCGACACACATTCGGACCTTCCCATCTTTCTTAGGGACTGGGACAATGTTTGCGACCCACTCAGGATATTTTGCCACAGCTAAGAACCCTGCATCAAACTGTTTCTTGACCTCATCCCTGATCTTCAAAGACATTTCGGGCTTCATCCGCCTTAACTTCTGTTTCACAGGGGGACACTCTGATTTCACTGGCAATTTATGTTCAACAATATCTGTGCTCAACCCTGGCATGTCCCGATATGTCCATGCGAATACGTCAGCGTAGTCGAACAGGAGCTGAATCAACTTTTTGCGCTCTTTATCCTCCATTGCGGTACCGACCTTGATCTCTTTTCTGTCTTCCTCAGTACCCAAATTGACCCTTTCTGTAGACTCCTCATGGGGTTCGATGACCTTTTCTTCTTGTTCTACCATTCTCATGATTTCTGGAGGGGTATCCCAATCATTCTCAGCGTCTTCCTCGGCTTGATTAACCGGGTAATCAAAATCACAGTATGAGTTATGGGCATTATTATTTTCAGGGTTTATTTTCGATCTGCATTAGAATGGAGCGGCGAATAAAAACAAAGAAAAAGCAACACAGATAAAAGATGAAGACAGAAATTTTATTGAAAATTCAAAATAACACTTTATTGATTGATGATTTTCGACGAAAACATGTGTGCCTGAATGAAATATCCCAAGGCCTTGGGCAGAGCCGAGGGATTTGCATTACAATGATAATTACTTTAAATTGGAAAATACGGGGAAATCCATGGCCTCCCAGTTTTGCAGCTTCTCTCCAACCGCACAGCAGCGCACCAGACCTTCAGCACGGCCGCTTGAACTTGATCCTTCTTCAACCATATTGACCTGGTCAGGGTTCAGCATACCAGCACTCCGGAAGTTGTCCTTAAGATTAGTGATGACTATTCTCTCCTGATTGGGTGCCCTTCCTCTGAGTTTGGCCAGCCATTTCTCCCTCCTGTGAGATGTCAGCCTCTCCCGATCAGCAAGACTTGGGATGTATCCAACACCGAACCTCTCAATATTACCCCTCAACTGGATAGGCATTACAATTCCTTGAGCAGCTTTTCCTAAGCCCTTACCAACCTGATACCCATGTCCCAGCATCACTTTTGCAGTCATCATGTCTGCCCTGGACCACTTAGGCTTCCACCGAGGTTCTCCTTCGACGAAGACAGCGTTTGAAATCTCCAATCCCTGGAAAGCAGTCTCAAAGGACTCTTCTGCTGCTTCCACATAATATTCAGGTGGTGATCGATTTATCAATGTTTCTTCCTCTCCGGAGATTACTATCAGCTTTCCCCTGGCCACAAACTTGAGCTTCTGATGAAGCGAGGATGGCACTGCCCCAGCCGCATGTATCCAAGGACGTCCTAGCAGGCAACTGTAGGATGAATTGATGTCCATCACTTGAAAGACGACATAAAATACTTCAGGGCCTACCTGCAGCGGCATTTCCACTTCTCCAAAAACTTCCTTCACTGACCCATCAAATGCCCTGACCAAGGTGGAGCTCGGTTTTAGATATGAACAGTCTACATCCAGCTTATCCATTGTAGACTTAGGCAGCACGTTCAAGGATGAACCGTTATCAATAAGCACCCTGGCAAGTATATGGTCCCCACACTTGACTGAGATATGAAGAGCTTGATTATGACTCTTTCCTGCCGGAGGCAGCTCGGTGTCTGAGAAGGTCAAGTAATTAGAGGCTACAATGCTGCCAACAATACCATCAAGCTGGTTTACTGTAATGTCATGGGAGACGTGAGCTTCATTCAAGACCTTTAGCAGTGCAGCACGATGTGCCTCTGAACTGAGCAGCAAAGAGAGCATTGAGATCTTGGATGGGGTTTGATTCAGCTGGTCTACCACTCGATATTCACTCTGTCTCATTACCCTCAGGAATTCTTGAGCTTCTTTGTCCGACACATCCCTGACCTCTACAGCTTCCTTGTCTTTTCCCTTACGGGCCCTTTCTTCACTTCCCTTGGATTGCTCTCTTCTGAGGTTTTCAGGAGTATACATCCTTCCACTCCTTGTGATACAACTACCTCCAGCAATGTTTGTTATATCCAGAGTGCCTTTAGGGACCTCCGCTTGCATTTGCACATTGCAGCTCCATGGAGTCATCCTAGTATCCCCCCTGGGGGTAGCAGCAGGTACTGGAATAACAACAGTCGAGGGTCTCGTCACAGCTAGGCTGGAATTCAGATTGCAGGGAATTTCAATCGGTCTTCTGAAGCCTCTATTGCCTGATTGCAAGGTAAGTACATTTTCTTCTTTCTCCTGGATTCCCACTTGGACCAGGTGTCTGTCTAAGAGATCTTGGAGGATTGGTTTAAAGCCTTCACATGCCCCGATGCAGCGAGGATTATCACAGGCGTCTTTCCTAGCGCACCCTTCTTTGATGATACCGAAGCGGCGTAATTCAGCATGGATAAAATTCAAAGGCGTCTGAATGCAATCAACTTTTCTCACCAAGCACTGACCCTCCTGATGGTCAACGGCATTAATAGCAGACCCTCCATGCCCTGGCAACGGATTGGTGGCTACATTGGGTTGTTGAAATGATATGCTTTTCTTATCAAGTAAGTCTTGCACCACATATTTGAATGCTTTACAATCCTCCACCACGTGACCTACTGCCCCAGAATGAAAGGCGCAGGTGGCATTTGCGTTGTACCCTCTAGGATAGGGAGGCTGATATGGCTTCATTTGACGAGTACTGATTATTTTGTTGGTGATGAGATAATTAAACAAGTCCGTGTAGGACATGGGAATGGGATCAAAGACAGCAGGCTTCCTTTCATTATAGTTCCGGTACTGGTAATTTGATTGAAAAGGCTGTGCCAGCGGTGCCTGAGGAGGAACCGAAATAGCTTGCGATGGATTGCTGTGCGACGGACCACTGGCTCCGATGACTGCATTAGTTTCACCTTCTTTCTTCTTATGAGACCCAAAAAATGGCTTCTTTTGACTGGCAGGAGGCATCGGGCTATGAGCTATTCTTCCGCTGCGCATACCATTCTCTACTCTTTCCCCTGTGACCACCATCTCAGAGAAGTTTGAGGCTACGCTGCCAACCAACCTATCATAATACACTGCAGGAAGGGTTTCCATAAACATGTGGACCATTTCCTTGTCCAGCAGAGGGGGTTTTACTTGAGCCGCAAGGTTCCTCCATCTCTGAGCGTATTCTTTGAACGACTCGTTATCCCTCTTAGACATGCATTGTAGCTGAGTTCTATCTGGAGCCAAATCATTATTATACTGGTATTGACGCATGAAGGCATCCGCCATGTCTTTCCAGCAACGGATATTAGTTGGCTCTAACTGCATGTACCAGTCAAGGGGAGCTCCAGCTAAACTTTCTTGGAAGCAATGCATCATTAAGTTATCGTCACGGGCATAGGCAGTCATCTTTCGGCAGTACATTGTCACATGGCTGACTGGGCAAGTTGTCCCTCTGTATTTGTCAAAAGTTGGTGCTTTGAACTTGGGTGGCAGGACTAGATCAGGAACCAAGCACAACTCATGGGCATTCCTGGCTCGGGAACCTGCCCCTTCAACAGCTCTTAGCCTTTCTTCCAGCATCTGATACTGACTTCTAGCTTCGGCAGGATAATTCTGTGGGAAAACGCCGGCACCATAGTGAGGGTTATTCATCGACGCCACGACCGGGGTCATGTGTTGGTGAGCAATATTCTGAGGGACTGGGCCCTGCACGTGTGGATGAACCATTATTGGTGAATTGAAACCCGCCGGAGTTCCTGGAGCAATGACAGGAATTGGGATCTGAATCTGGGCTTGATGCGTCCCTGTCCCAACTCCATTCACAAATGTATTAGGCTGAGCGTGCCCCGTGGTTCCTGAAGGATCTCCTCCAGGGTTTGCATCAGCAGCAGGAGGCGTATAGCCCAGTGGGAGACCATAGGGAGGCCATTGCGCAGCTTGGAGGGTTTGAGAGATCCCAGACCCAGGAAGGGGAGGAGGATTGTTCGTCCCAGCAACAGCGGTTTCAGTTGTGCCAACATCTCTTAGGGCACTTAGCACTCTTATGACCTCCGCCATTTGAGCCCTCAGGACTTCCATCTCAGCTTGAGTGACTTGATTCCCCTGATTCTGATCGTGCTGACCCTGACCATTAGGATCCGGACCTCCTGGAATTCCGTCATCCTGATGTGGCTGCGGATCGTTCTGATCATGGTTGGCTTGATCGTTTTCCATGTTTCTTGCTTGCAAACGCGTCCAATAGCGATGATTAACCAGCTTGCCTAATTTTCTGTTGACGGAACATGTTTATGAACACAAGAACGAATAAATGAATGCAATGCGAATGAATGCGTGTTTAGTTTGTCTTGCCGAGAATCGCAGTGTATTATGTCTTGTCATAGATACGCGAGTAAATCTTTGATTATTTTTGTTATATCGCTTTCTTTAGATTATACTGAAATTGGAATCTGGAAGCGAAACGGGTGTATTCAAAATACTTCAACATCTGAATCCGAAAGTACGACATTCTGATACAATGATTGAAAAAGGAAAGGTACAATAAAACAAAAATTACAATAGAGAAGCTCAAATACAAAGGGCTTTGACATTTCCACTCTTTTTCCTTTTGTTGTTGGTGGAGGTACTTCCGGTTCTTCCTTTGGCTTCCTCAACTAGGGCTCTGCAGTACTCCACAAACTTGTACACCTCAAGCGGGGTGTTGAGGGGATACATCTCAGTTTCAGCTTTTCTTAACCTCCTGGGCATATCCGCAAGAACCTGGTTGACCAATTCTGATAGCTTGGAGAACCTACCCTTCCAGTGTTGAACCTCGTCTCTCAGCTCTATGATGACTGCCTGCTCTTCGATCCTACCGAGCAGCTCAACATAGCGATGCTCCCAATACTGACTTTCATCCCTCACTTGCCGGTACGCATCACTGATGTGACAAAGACGCTCCTTCAACTCATCAGAATCCTCTTGCTCTGCTTTTAGGGCCCGCTGATATTCCCTGAGGATGTTCTCAAAAGAGTCTCTCTCTTGCACAACACTGTCTAACTTACTCTCCCATTCAGCTTGTATCATGCGGGATTCTCTCTTTGACTTGGCAAGTAAGCTTTTCGCCGTTCTCTCTTCCATTTTTGCTTCATCCCATAACTCTTTCCACTGATTGGCTTCTTCCAGGGCCTTCTTCTCTTTCAAGCTTCGTCTCTTGATTTCCTCCTTGGCTCCTTGCAGATACCTTTGAACTTCTAACTTTCTCTCCTCTTCCCCTTTTAGTTTCTGACTGAAACTCTCAATGGTAGCAGACTTCATGGCATTTTCTTCTTTCAACCTCTTGTTCTTCAGAGCCATCTTCTCTATCTCAGCTTGCAAAGATTTCTTCTCTTCCTCTGCTTTCATCAGAGCCAACTTAACTTCGCCTAATTCTTCGACAACAGGGGCACTGGTGCCTACTACTTCCCTCTCGACTTGCAGCTCTTTTTGGTAAGGCAGTTGAACATTCTGGATCCTTTTTTCGAGCCATTGAGCGAAAGTGATACCACTAGTCCTCTGAGCGAGCTCTACTTTTCCCATGCGAACCACCGTATTCCAGGCTTGCAAGACCTTTCTAAGCAAACTGTCATCTTTTGGTCCTCCTTCATAGATGTAAAGCGGGAATATCATCTCTTTGGTAGGCGAATTCCTCATTGGATACCCTAATTGCCTCAGAGTCAGGGACGGGTTGTAGTTGATGCATCCTTTAGTGCCCATCAGCGGGACATTTTGAAAACTACCACAGCGGAAGACTACCTCAGGCCTATTTTCCCAGCAAGATGAGAGATACCAGCGGATCGAGTGCTCATCTAGACCCCCTAGAAACTGGATCCATTCTTGAATACTCATAGCTTTCACCTCACAAGTTACAGCGTAGCTAATCAACCTTTCCACTCGTGCTGGGTTGGTGAAGGCATGGATGAGAAGCCATGCATATAACAGGTGAGAAGAGCAAGAGATTTTCTTCCTTCTTAAGTCACAATGATGAGTAAAAGCAGAATAAGTGTCGGCAAGGATGGCGGGAATTGGATTAATGGGGCTCCTCTTATTCCGAAAGGCTAGGAAAATACCAATAACAGTCACATCCACATACCTCTCAATCTGCGGAAAGAGAACAACCCCAAAAATTGCTAAGGCTAAAACTTGCTTGAAGACAACCCAATTTTTATTTCTAGCGTAGGCTCCCATTAAACCTTCAAGGTAGCTCTGCGGGAAACCTATCACATTGTTTCTCTTCTGCTTTTGGAGCTTCAGGTCCTCTACACTCACTTGCAATAATGCAGCGAACCCCTCATCTGTGTAGTACTGTTCTTGATACCGGTAGGGGACAGCTTCTATCTGAGTGAAACCCAAAATCTGCTGATATTCCTCCAATGTGGGTGCCATTTGGAAATTTTTGAAAAGAAAGCACCTGATTTCTGGGTCATAGAATCTACTCAAAGCCACAATAGCCTCGGTCTGCACCTCTAGCAACAACAACTTCCGGAGGTTCCCATAAGCATTATCAAATGATCCCCTTTCTATAGGTCCCATCAGGTCAACACATTTTTTCAGACTAGTCACATCTACCTTGTTTACAGCAGGGTACCTTGGAGTATACACCGTCTCCCTTCTAGATTCCATGCCGTATCTATGACAAAAAATTTCTTATTACTTGGGGTTCTCGGCAAGCAAACCATGATGAGATGCAAAGATGCATGCGAAAACTATTGAAAATGTATGTTTTATGCAAAGGATGCGTGTAAATGATGATGATGTTCTATGTCTATGTAACTCAGAGACCAGCCCTTATTGGCAGTGATTCAAGTTTTTTTGGAAAATGCGGGTCGTACGTTATTTCATATGGACCGGTATGAGAAAGGCTACAGCGGTAACTCTTTCACTCCCTTTTTTTTTTTTTTAAAAAAACAAAATAAAGTGGTTCATATGTCACTCCATACAGACCGGCGAAAGAAAGGTTACAACGGCAACTCTTTCTCTATTTTCTCTTTTTCGAAAAATTTCCTTTTCTTTTTTGAAAACGTGCCTAGCTTACAATGCAGCACACAATTTGGAAAGCCCTTGTGACCTAAAAAGAGGTGAGACCTACGATCTAGGGCAATTTAAAAGGTAATCCTCCCATGTGGCTCTATTCACTCCCTCGCAAAGGCTACCAGAGCTAAATCTCTTTTATGATAACACCCACAACGATGGAACGCCATCTGGTGTGAGGTACCATAAAGAGCGTACTCTGGCTGAAACTTTCGTGAGAGCAGAAGGACATCGGTCCAATTGGCAGTCACTACTCGTTTCCACTCTCCTAGGTGTTTTTCAGACCTTGGGTTTTAGGCCCCTCTCAAAGCTCATAATCATAAGGGGGTGAGTGTGTGTAGCGGGGACATACCGCCTAAAACTACCCACATATACCCCACCTGCGAAGGAAAACCCAGAACAGTCCAAACAAATAGCAAGCGGTAACATGTTGTCTACACTAGGGTTCAATAATAATCAAGTGTTTTGCTTACCTCAAGAAAAAGGGCCAAGAAGAGGGGAACATAACAAGATGGGGGAAAAGCATGAGGGTACTAAGCACATAAGCGAAGACGAGAAAAATAAACATGGAAGGAGAGAAAACAAATGCACATGCATACGACATGATAAGAAGAGCAAGCCGAAAAGGGATGTAAGTAACAAAGTATCCAAATCACATCGATAGCACGCTAAACCACACATTTAATTAGTTAGGCTTGACCCACTTAAAAAAGAAAAGTCCCCAGTGGAGTCGCCAGCTGTTGCGCCCGAAAAAGTCCCAGAGGGAATCTTTCTTCGTTTACAACTTTTTGAAAATCAATGAAGTCGCCACCAATATTTTTTTATAAGGAAAATATTGAAGAAAAACCTTTTGGAAAGCGAATGGCCTTTTGGAAAAAAAAAACCGGAAGATTTGGGTTCGGGGGTCGGTTAGGCATAGGGAAGGTTTTAGCACCCCACACCTCCTTTCTACCGAAAGGGAACCTTTAATAAAATGTGTGGTTTTAAGTGCGGATTTGAAAAATACTTAAATTTGCCCTTTTGCCGAAAATAAAAATTTTCATTAAGTCTTTTCATTCTCTTTTCGAAAAAAAGGGCAAATTTAAGTATTTTTCAAATCCGCACTTAAAACCACACATTTTATTAAAGGTTCCCTTTCGGTAGAAAGGAGGTGTGGGGTGCTAAAACCTTCCCTATGCCTAACCGACCCCCGAACCCAAATCTTCCGGTTTTTTTTTTCCAAAAGGCCATTCGCTTTCCAAAAGGTTTTTCTTCAATATTTTCCTTATAAAAAAATATTGGTGGCGACTTCATTGATTTTCAAAAAGTTGTAAACGAAGAAAGATTCCCTCTGGGACTTTTTCGGGCGCAACACACAGTCATACAATTTACTTCATAGCACACCTTACACGGGCTCTGAGAAGGTCACCATGGGCAATGGAAACCGAGCCCCTATACACTCTGTAGGATCCACTATCCTTCACTCAACCACACACCCTAACCGAACCTTTCACCTGAAAACTGTATTATTAGTTCCCACTGCTACTCGTAACCTTATATCTGTAGGTCAATTTTGTGAAGATAACAATGTTTATTGTGTATTTTACTCATCCTATTGTCTGGTTGTGTCTCAGGATTCTAATCAAGTCCTGCTTAGAGGTATAAGAGGTGCTGATGGAGTCTTTTCGGTTCCCAGTTTGTTTGTCAATCCTAAGGTGTCTTCATCAAGTATTTGTGCTTCTGTAAGTGTCCCATCCTTCACTAATGTTGCACCCACCACCACTACTCATAGTAAGATTTCTAGTTTTCCTGTCTGGCATCATAGATTGGGCCATGCCAATATACTTGCTGTCAAAACTGTTTTGAATCATTGTAATGTTGGAGTCTCTATGAATGATATGTTTGTTTTGTGTAAATCTTGTGCCATTGGTAAATCACATCGCACTCACTCACCACTCACTGAAACTGTTTATCACACACCGTTTGAACTGGTTCACACAGATTTATGGGGCCCCTCACCCTCTCCTTCCAATGGTGGCTACCTTTATTACATTACCTTTGTTGATGCTTGTACAAAGTTTACCTGGATATACTTTCTTAAACGAAAATCAGATGCCATTACAGCCTTTACTCAGTTCCATAGCCTAGTCAAAACTCATTTCTCCAGTAGTATTAAAGCCCTACAATCAGATTCAGGGGGAGAGTTCAAAGCCTTCACCCCTCACCTCACATCTCTAGGCATTCCTCATAGATTCACCTGCCCATACACCTCCCACCAAAATGGAACAGTAGAACGAAAACACGGACAAATAGTTGAAATGGGCCTCACCCTCCTCACTCATGCTTCCCTACCTCTACATTTTTGGGATCACAGTTTCACCAATGCAGTATACTTGATCAACAGATTACCCACTAAAGCCCTTCCTACCTATATTTCACCATATCAAGCCCTCTACAAAACACCCCCTAACTATGCCATCCTAAGGTCCTTTGGGTGTTCTTGTTTTCCCTTACTAACTCCATATAATAAACACAAACTCCAGTTTCACAGTCAAGAGTGTGTCAACCTAGGTCCCTCACCTCAACATAAAGGTTTTAAGTGTCTCAGTCCTAGTGGTCGTATATATATCTCCAAGGATGTTACCTTTCATGAGTTCTCATTTCCTTTTTCCAAATTTCAAGCTACTGCCATGTCTCAGTCACCAACTCAGCCCTCCACAGAATCCTCAAATTGGTTACTGCCACTACCAGCACATACATCAACAACCTCCACATCCAATTTACACGACACCAATCCAACCTCACTACCTCAATCCCCATCATCCCCTGCACCACCAGTAGAACCCTTACCTCCTGCCACCAATGTTCATTTACCCACTAGTTTATCATCACCTGAGCCACCTTCACCTCCCTCACTTCCAAATAACTCACCAGTCCCTGAAATACCTCCCTCCTCTCCTGTAACTGAACCTGACCTACCCACACCACCTACTAAAACACACTCCATGATAACTAGATTACAAACAGGCCACCTTAAACCCAAGGTATTCACTGCCCATGTTGAACCTTCTACGGCCAAACAGGCCCTTGCTCACCCTAAATGGGCTGAAGCTATGAAAGTTGAGTATGAGGCACTTATGAGGAATAACACATGGACTCTCATGAAGCTACCTTCACATAGAAAGGCTATTGGGTGTAAGTGGGTCTTTCGGGTAAAAGAGAACCCCGATGGTAGTATCAACAAATATAAAGCTCGTCTTGTGGCAAAAGGTTACAATCAATTACCTGGCCAAGACTATGGGGAGACCTTCTCTCCAGTGGTGAAGCCTACAACCATTCGTATCATTCTCACTCTAGCTATTACCTATGGGTGGGAAATTCAACAGATTGATGTGAACAATGCGTTCATAAATGGTGAACTTCAGGAGGAAATCTTTATGTCTCAACCCCCTGGTTTTATTGCAGATGATAAGTCATTGGTGTGCAGGTTAAATAGATCCTTATATGGACTAAAACAGGCTCCCAGGGCCTGGTATGAGAAGCTGCAGAATTCTCTACTGAAGTTCGGTTTTGTCCACAGCAAGTGTGACCATTCTTTATTCCTCATGCACTCCAAGGATGTTAAGTTGTTTGCCTTAGTATATGTGGACGATATATTGATCACAGGGACAAGTAAAGCACTCATTCATGATCTTATTCTCAAATTGCAGTCTCTGTTTGCTCTCAAGCAGTTGGGCAGACCTGAGTATTTTCTTGGCTTGGAAGTCAAATATATGCAAAATGGCTCTATGCTACTAACTCAATCAAAGTACATTTCTGATTTACTTACCAGGGCCAATATGGCTAACTGTAGCTCCATTGCAACTCCTATGATGTCCAACACGAAGCTCACACGTCACGGCACTGATACTCTCTCTGATGCTACACAATATAGGTCTATTGTAGGTGCACTACAGTATGTAACGCTCACCAGACCGGACATCTCCTACTGTGTAAATAAGGTCTATCAGTTTCTTTCTAGTCCAAGAGATACACACTGGCGCACTGTTAAACGGATACTCCGTTACCTGCAAGGGACCTCTCACTATGGCTTACTGTTACAACCTGCACCAGCATCAACTCTGTTTTCACTACGTGCCTACTGTGATTCTGATTGGGCAAGCGACCCTGATGACAGGCGTAGCACATCTGGATCCTGCTTATTCTTTGGTCCCAATCTTGTTTCGTGGAGCTCAAAGAAGCAATCCCTTGTGGCTCGGTCGAGTGCAGAGGCCGAGTACCGAGGCATGGCCAATGCCACTGCAGATCTGGTTTGGGTGCAATCTTTGCTAGGTGAGCTGCAAATCAAAACTCAGGCTCCAATATTGCTATGTGACAACCTTAGTGCAGTTATGCTGTCACACAATCCAGTGCTCCATGCCCGTACGAAGCATTTGGAGCTAGACATTCACTTTGTGCGTGAAAAAGTTGCTGCCAAACACCTCACTGTCCAGCACATTCCAGGAATACATCAAATTGCTGATGCTTTGACAAAACCTCTCCCAGCTGCAGCCTTCTCTGATATGAGGTTCAAGCTCAAAGTCATGCCATTCACAAGACCCACTTTGAACTTGAAGGGGGAGTGATAGAGATATAATACAATACATTTGTAATTACCTTTGTAAATAGATTGATATAGTCAAATAGTCAACTGTATTAGAGCTTGCCACATTGGCAGCTGAGTCAGTGAAAATATGCTGACTATATAATGATGAGCTGTAACTAACTTCACAATTCTTATCAATACAACTTCAGATTTGATTCATTCAGTTACAATAGAATATCATCTCTCTCTCAATACTGTTTCTCTCATTTTAGCACATATAGCAATGCTCGAATAACTGCATCTTGACCTGCCTCTGTTCCCAAAAGGCTTGCAACAAGCTGCAAATACAAACATCATAATAATAATAATAATAATTATAATATTGTGTGATGTTACCACATGGCTAATTAACGATCTGTAAATTTATTTAAGTTAGGGTATATATTACCTTCTTGGAGGTGGAATTTTGCAATTGAGGACTGACTCCAACATACCCAGTGAGACCAATATAGGGAATAATGTAAGATGCAATCAAGAAGTTGTTGGAATTGGCATAGGGGTTGAAACGTGGGAACAAAGGTTTCTCAAAGGCTTTGTCCATGGCTTCAGCAAATAGTTCCTTGCTGATATTTAATAATGGCCTCGGAAACCCTTTCACTTGGCTCTTTATGGCCCTGCAAATGAAGAAGATAAATTACTACAACTACTTTATACTATAAGTCTTGATTAATTTACATTAAGGTATATTCTACATTGGTACTTCAAAAAATCATTAACTTTATTTTGTTCTTGTTTTGCTTAAAACAATTAATATATTAGAAAATGTTTCTTATTTTTAATTTTTTGTTTTAAGTTTTAATTACATATTGAAACAAGCCAAAAATTTTGTAATTAGAACTGAAAATAAAAAATAATGAGATCAATCATTTTCTCAAACCAAATTGATTCGTCTTGAGAGCACAATGCCTAATGGTAAAATACAAAATAAGTGTTATGTAGATATCGAGAGTGTTGGAACAATTCTTGTTCTTCAGTCGATTGCTTCTCTTTGCAATTGCTGAAACTCACATGCATTCAGCTAGAGAGGCTGAGACAGTTTTTGAGAGAGAGAGAGAGAGATTTCGCAGAGAAGAGAAAGAGGGAAAGAATGAAAGCTGTCTCAGCCTTTCTAGCTGAATGCATGTGAGTTTCAGCAATTGCAAAGAGAAGCAATCGACTCAAGAACAAGAATTGTTCCAACATGAGAGTGCAGATTCGAATCTGCAACACTCTACTTTTCTTTTCTCAATTCCCCTACCTAACTTGTTGTACTAACAAAAAAAATCAATAATTTTCTGAAATAAAAAAATGTTATAATTTTTACTTCTCTTAAGAAATTATATTATAGTATTTGCAAAGACTAGACAAGATCACCTCAAATGTCCAACTTCCTGCAAACCAAACTGGTAGATGATATCTCTAGTGACAATGTCTAGATTGGCAATTTGGCCTCCAATAGGAGGGGGTCCTCTCTGGGCTAGCTCCGGTGCAACAGCATCCAATCCTTTACCCGTAGCACCAAACAAGAAAAACTCTGCCTCTAAATGTTCTAAATTTAGAGAAAACTCAATCCGAGTATCATCCGATACATCGATGCTAAAAGAGTATGATATGAGAAGGGAGATGATTAGGGAAGTTAACAAAATAACAATATTAGAGGAAGTGTGGATTGTCATGTTTTAGGATTTATTTTCTGCGAAATTATGCTTATTTCACTGAATGACTCATTTACATATACATATTTATAAGCAAACAGAGTGTTGTTAGTATTTTTCTTATAAGCAACTATTTTGGTTCGCGTGGTTGCACAATGTAGCTTAAAAATGTAACCAAGTCATGGATAGGGGTTTAATTTGCAAATCCTAGCTGCTATGAAAAATTAAGTCAGCGTAATTAATTGGGCCTTAGGGAGGGTTGGCAGATTGAAAGAGTGGGGCTTTCTTTTTTGCCTCAAAAGTCAAAACCTTGCCTTCCTTAATTATTGGTACCAATCAAATTAAATAACCATTGACATCACAAAAACCTAAAATAGATAGTCTCTCCATCACATAATAAGAAGTATTGTGCTAAAAGAAAAAATAAGTATCAAAATAAGTGTTATTTGCGAATTATTATGTGACGAAACTCTTCTGTTCTAAACATAAATTAAACACAAATCATCATGTCAAGTTTTTTTTTAGAAATTTAATTGTAAGAGGGACTAAAATTGTACAATATTCACAATAAATAGAAGTCTTAAACTGCTTTATTAAAAATATATGTGAACTAAAATTACAGAATTGCAACTCTTGGAGAACTGATCAATTCACTTAGTTAGAATTGAGGACGGAAATTGCACCATACTCAAATTTCAAAACCTTCCAAATTTCAAAGGAATGTAAGTGAAAAATTCTTTGCAGCCGTCCTAGGTTAAGCATCTAGACTAAAATTCATGACACACTTACGAATAAAATGTCATTATGTGGTTTGATTTGGATGATGTCCTAAAAAAAATGGAACCAATATGACTTGAATAAATGCAGTTTAGATTGGATCGATCGAATGATTCGGTTTTAACAAGTTGAATAAAATATATTCTAAAATGTAGTTCTTAAAATTGAAATTATATCAAACTTGAGAAATTATGAAAAATATATTCTTCACAATATAATATGTCTACAGATATGTTCTAAAAAATTAAAAATATAACGTACTTCGTTTATAAATGAAAAGACAACAAAATAAGGATTGGGAACAACCATGTTTTTTGAGTTGAAGTTGTTGGGTTTTTTTGTTACCGTGTAACCGTGTTATTGATGCGCAGTATCCATCGGTGACTAATCTACGCCGAAGAACATGGCTAGCCATGTCTATCTGACTAGCTTATTTACGTAAATAGCTAGTTGTAAAAAATTGTGTATCATTATTTTGTAATTTACTGTATACAATTTTACATTGTAGTTATGTTACGCGGGATTCTTCTCCGAAGAGTCAGTTGAATTCTAGGAAAATATTGTCTCAACGTAAATAAATCCTTAAGGATAGTGTGCCTTCACATGCCTCAAGTTTTACTCTGTACTCACAGTGTTCGTAGTTCTTGATAGATGTTCTGGCTATCTTGTTCGTGATCATGAGATGATTACTTGTTTGCGATTTGTCGAGTTCGTGAATAAATTATACGACAACTTTATACAACCTGCCAGACATAAGCTTCCAGATTCACCATCGTAAATTGCCTTAGCAGAAACATGCACTATCTCAGCTGCATTTTTTGCAGTATTTTAACAAAGACTTCCCTGATATGGCAATGAAACAACCTACTCTTTTAATGCTAACTACTAGGATCAGGAGAACTCCATAAGCTAGAGCAAATCATCAACATATTTTACAACATTTATACAAATCATCTATACATTGAAGAATGAAGAGCTATGGATGTATACCCAAACGATTGCTAGAACCACACTACTATGTGATTGATAGCAAGATCGCACTGAATATCAAAATAAGGTAAATCCCCTTATACAGTTATATGCAATATTTTCTCCATAACAGAATATAAGCAAAAATGAGTCAATATAAGTTGATGTATTTGGTCCAATTCGTTGACCCATTTTTGGTTACAATATTCTATTATGGAGGGAGTATTATAGACTTAAGTCTATCAATGATCTGCATACTCAGTAAAGAGGACACCCCTTGGATTCGACACCTGGAGCAGTTGGACAAGAAGCTAAAGGGCATCTATCTGAGTCACTGCCCCACCAGTTTAGGTTTATATGCTGCATTCCCAAACACAAGTAAAGAAAAACTCCCATGAAGGCTAATCCAGCATCAAGTGCCCCAGACAAGACATAGTTGTGGCGGCTCCACCAACCACGATAGTAACGATAGGCAACAAATCCTGAAGCAAATCCAACAAGAACCCAACTAGTGTAATTAACTGCTGTAGCTGGAGGCATGTCAGATAATGCTCCCAAGAGCACAGGCATAGTGATGAGTTTAATCCATTCTTTACTAGGGAAAGCCTTATGTGCTAGCCAAACAAAGAAAGGAGCAATAGCCCCAGCCAAGAAAAACCAGTTGATCGCAGAATAGTGTCCGAGATCTCCGAAAATTCTTCGAGGCCCTATTAGACCCCATATCACAGATGAATCATAGAATACATGATCACCAGGACAAGTCCATGGGCTACCTTTTGGAAGCAACTCTCTATCACATAAATGTGGAACAGTTTCTATTAACCACCATGCTGTTAATAAATGTACCAATGCTGCTATTATGGTGCCAAGTACCTGAAAGAAGAAATGGGTTACAAGAAAGAGACCATTTATTTAGATTAGAAGAAGAATGGTAATGCAATGATAATACAGTTGGTTAAGTTTTTGATGGGAAGACTCGGTGTGCAAACCTGTGCCAAAAACATTGCTCTAGGGGGGATCTTCATGTAATGGCCAAGCTTAAAATCTTGCAAAAAGAAAATAGCTTGCTTCATACTCACGTTCCCATACACTTTAAATAACATGACAGCAACAGGATAACCAGGGTAGATGTATCCAATTATGTACTCTGTAATCACATTCAATGCTGGTGCCTTTTCAGAAAGAAAACTTTCTTCTTGTTAGACCATGAAATTGATAATACAAGTGACAAAATCAAATAATTTCATGACACGTGCAATACTTGGAATGCATAAGAGATATCACCAACAATTTACAAGTCTTAGCATTTACTATTCCACCAATACACAAGATAATCAACAATAGATTGAGGCTGCAATATCAAGGATTGGGACAATGGGACATAACACTTTTGCAAAGTAAAACCTTATATTTAACCATTTAAGTTTATCCAAATCCAAGGTGCAATCAACCTGCGCCAGAAAGTGGCACTTTATACTGGACTTAATTTAAGTAAACAACTATAAAGGGTAGAAAAACTTAGGGTAATGCTGTTGTCTCTTATTCATCAGTCAAAAACTGTTTATATTGGTGAAATACAATTTATTCTCTCCCTATAATTAAGGAGGGATATAAGGAAAAGTAATTATGAGAATATCTGGACTAAATAAAATAAAATAAATAGGATTCTCCAACATAAACTCTGGATACTTCAAAAATAGAAACATATAAGTGTCGGATATGTATTCTATATCGAAACATACCCAAAAGTATCCAATAACTTTTTTATTCTTTTTAAAAATATTTCACAACACTTATCAAATACAACTTTCACGTTTCTTACCCACTAAAGATATTTCTCAGATAGGTTTTTGATACGTCTTACCAACTAAAGACATGATTGTCTCCTAGATATAATACATCTTTGATTCCTCTCAATCACTAAACACATACAATTATGTCTTTTGTGACACTTTTATAGTAGAACTAATATATTGTGATATGGGTGGGTAAAATATATGTAGCTATGTTGCTTCTTATGACACAAGTATATGTTTATGTGTTTGAGCAACTACTAATATGAATGTATCTTTTCAAACATTGTGTTTGTATAAATTTTTATTAATGTGTCTTCGCCGTGTGATATCTTGATTTTTGAAATATATCCGTATCCCCATATCTATGTCATATCGTATCCATACTTTACTAAGTATTTGGGCTTCTTAAGCAAACAGAAACTAGCTTTTAAGTAGAATCCAACAGCCCATAAACTAGTTGAGTGGCAGCAGTTGAGTCTTTGCTTGAATGTTGTATCATAGAAGTTTATTGTTAACAAGGAATATACCTGATTTGTTGTAGCTCTGATTACTCCTACCGGAAGAGTAAACGATATGGCGACAACACAGGCTAAAATCACACACCACCATGGCAACTGAAGTTGATCCTTATAATACTCGCATATAAATATAGTTGCCGTAATGTTGAACAAAAGAATGCAAAGAAACCACCATTCAGGAACTTGTTTATAATATTTTCTCATGATCTTCGTGTGTATATCTATCTTCTTCCGTTGAAAAGCAGACTTGCTTAGCTGCAATATATCACTGCACCACTAAACAACTTCAACTAGTGATACAATAGTATATGAGAGTTTCAGTGAAAAAAGAAATGTGTGAAACTATTAAGAGTGCGGATCGGTTTTAAACTATGGTGCACAACCATAATTTCATTTGCAACACAATGACATTTGTCTGCAAGTGTCCCCGATATAACAATTTTTGAGGTCTCTGCAACTACAACTACAGCCACAACCGTAATTTAAAACTATTATAGAAAACTTACTTTCCGTGGAAGAGCAATACGTGAACAAGGGTTGCAGAAAGGCAAGCGAAACCAATGCCATAAGACATAGCAAACATGGTGCTAAGATAAAGAGGGCCCTCACGTTCATAAGCTTGAATGTCAAGGTGAAAGTTGGAGTCAATAATAGCTGAGATGTTGTATTTTTGACCGTTAGACTTGAATAAACCATCTGAAAACATGGGAAATCTTCTTGCATTGTAAAGATTGAGCCAATAAGCAGTAGGCACAATGACATACATGAAAATAGAAAAACCAGCAGCAATGTTAGCCGTAGCAAACCATGGACTGGCCAAAGGGCTACCGAGATAAGAACATATACTGGACCAATCAAATCCAATAGCCCCAATTCCAAGACCATGTAACCCTGAACCAAACTGTTGTGCTATAATGGAAGTGGGAAAGAGCCAGCAGATCCAGGAAAGTGATGTTAACATTGGGAACAAGTAGCCTGGATACACATAGTATGCAAAACTGCATACAAATGCTATAAGGAAGAACTGATTTCGAGTTAGCCCGCCCTTCGCCCTCTCCTCTTTCTCGTGCAGCGCCCTGAAATCAAATTCTTTTGGTGTTAGTCAATTTTGCAACATGGAATTACTAGAGCCCTATATATTCTCTAGAGTAATGATGTTTCTGGGGATCCTGTCACTTCGTAGTTACTAGGAGGTGAATGACCAAGGTAAGTCACAAGAGCACAATGTTCATAAGATGTTTCTAAGGTCTTACCTCAATCTGTAGAATGCCTAATACTATTATTAGCATTGCGCCTCAAGCATTCAATTTAAATATACAAAGCATAACTACATTATTTTTCCGCCATTAATAACTTGGAACAGGGTCAGATGGCCATTCATTCTGATCACATCACAATTGGGATTGGATTATGGCGATATAGAAATAACTAGTGAACAAAATTGTACATGATGTATCTTTTTTTATTTGGTTAAGAAATTCAGATGCTTGCAATTGCACAAGTAGATAATGACACGAGAAAATAGAAAAACCAATATACAACTCCTAACAGAGGAAATCCTCAGGCATGTAGCTAATTTGGTTACACATATGTTTTTGATTTATAAGCCTCCATTCATGTTTAAGGCAAAAGGACAAAATGCAGAAATAAATATAATTATGTGACTAATTATAATAAAAAAATTAGGCCATTTCAAGTTGTAAAAAGCAGTTCAACACTAGGGAAAACCAAATTTGAAGCATTTTGGAGGAGAAAACACAAAGTTGACAATATATTGAAGCACAATTATAACATTTGTCACACGTGAATATATTAAACTGGTGGATTTAGAATAGTTTAAGTATTGTATATTGCAGCTAAATATTAACGAATGGTCAATTTTAAAGTTAGAGCTAATTATAAATTTACTGTCTTTTCATATTGTTATTGCTTCATTAAACTATTCAAATGCTAGATGGTAAAAAAAGAAAAATAAGAAAAACAAAATAAGATACTTATTTTGTTTAGTTAGTTGGTACCTATAATTTATTTTCTAGGATATTTCTTAGTGAAAATTATTCTTCCTGAATAGCATTACTATTCTTATAAACACTACTTGATGAAGAGAGAAAGTTACCTGAAAAGCGAGACTTGAACCAGATTTTGGGGCCACCACATGGCAGCGGGCTCCACCAAGTAACGACGAAACACACCTGCCCAACCAAACCCCAGCACCTGCGTCGTTATAACGACCAATAACGCCACAAAGACCGTTATCTCCTTCCTGTAAAAAACTTTAACGGCGCTAACGAAATGAATAGCGTAAACGCTAGCAGCACCAGAACTTGCAAAGATGGTAATAAGCACGTGCTCCTTCACATTAAACTTCCCTGGATTCAACGTAAATTCCCACCTCTTCCCTTTCCAAAAAACTCGCTTCGTTATCGTTGATGCCATCAAGTGACCAAGCGGAACAACCGCAATCTGAGCCGAGATTGCCGTCACTGATAGAGGCTCCCGACGGTATCCGAAGAACTGGTTCAAGAACGAAAGAAGAACGCAAGCTAGAGTTCCTAGAGTCCATGTTCGGAAAGTGAAGGCTGGTAGTGATGGATCGTCGCTCACTGGAACCGTTAGTGCTACCTGTTCAATCGGAGAGTTCTCGCCGGATGGTATGGTGCTGGAACCGGAGGCACCGTCGTCGTCTTGAACTGAAAGTCAACGAAAATTAGATTAGTGTTGTTTTTGATCTCAGACAGGTAAAATCAGCAAAAAGAAAAATATAAATAAAAACGTGTTTATTTTTACAGAGTGATGGAAATGAAGAGCATAATAATACTACAAAAAAAAAGGGAAGAGCATAATAAAAGTGGAGAGTGCATATACTTAGAGGTGCCTTGATTTCGTGATCACTAGCCATATTTTCCCTGAGTTATGGTCCTGATGGAAAACCAAGCTTTTTGCCATGGTTGGAATTTTATTTTATTAAGAAAATTATTTTGAATTTTGTCAACAAAAAATTTTTTTTTGAATCTTGTAAGGAATTCAGACCACATTCATTCTACAATTGTTTCGTTTGGATTTTAAGATGCGCGCTATTAATTGACATTTCTACTTTTTTTTATTACCAGGAAATAGTTATGTAGGAGATTGTACACTCAGATTGATTAAGGCAGTTGTTTAGTCACCCTTAAAAATACTTTAAAAAAATTTATTTTATTTACCTCACCGACCATCACCTTAAAAAAGGATATTTGGTAATGAAAAATCTTTTCATCTTTCATAGATAAGTAAATTTCGGTAGGTAAATATTTGACTTTTTATTTGTAAATATCTATTTTACGTAAATATACCATTGGCTCTCTATTATAAGAAAATTTTGCAGCTTTAGATTCATTGAATAACTGATGCATCTGGTCTATATTATACGTCAGGCACATCAGTTATTCAATAAACCTAAATGTGCAATTTTTTCTTATAATAAGGATAAGAGTAGTATACCATAAATAGTTTATTGAATAATTGTATAATGTTTTCGAACTCTATAAGGTTAATAAGCTATTTACGGTATTGATAGAGATGCAGCTAGCTCAGCTAAAGATTATTATCCAAAGCTAAGAAAATGATGCTGGCTTTACAAACCCTAGTTATAAAGATCGAAGAAAAAGAAAACCAACATGTATTAGAGGTGGCACAAAATTGGCTCACTTTCCTACAATTAAATGAAGATGTTTTGAGCCAAACTTGAAAGCATCAAATTGGAGAATTTAAGAGGGTAATTTAAATGTTTCGAACCAAATTAACTTGAAATTTTTAAGGTAATGTAATTTAAGAAGGTAATTTAAATGCTTCAAACCAAATTAACTTGTTTGTACAATAAATATGGAGAATTTTCAAAATGAATGGATTTTATGAGATATTTTAGTAAGACTAAATTTGGAGAATTTGAAATACCACCTAAAAATGGAGAATTTGAAATTCCTTTCTTGCAAAAAAAATGTTCTTTAAAAAAATATTGTTTTTTACACAATTATTTTCATCAAAGAAAATAAATTTTCAAAAATTTCATATCTCTCTCTCCCCCCCCCCCCCCTCCCTCTCCCTCCCTCCCCCTCCCCTTTTCGTTGCGGGGATGGCACACCTAAATTGCATAATTTTTAAGGTGCTGTTGTTTGGTACAAGAATTTCATGAATCCATCATAGTATAGCATTTAAAACAAATCGATATATCTCTTTCCTTGAATTGCAAATTTTAGACTATCAAAATCAAAAATATTTTTTTTTGTCTATTTCAAAGAAATGACAAATAAACATCACGCACATAATATACTGCTCACACCTGGGTTTGAACCCGGGAGCCGACGTCCCCATGTTGCTGAAATTGCCGAAGCAACCAACGGTGAGAGACATCAAAATCAAAAATTAAAATCATTCAAGAAAATTCAAATAAATAAGCAAATATTTGTGGTATTAATATTGTTTCAGCTCTAAGAAGCAAATTAATGCACTAATTTTCATTTTCCCAATCACAGAACAAAAGGCAGAAAATGTTTTACTTTCACTTTCACTTTTCACTTGCACTAATATATTACAGGTATTTTCACTTTCAAATAAATAAGCATGTGTTTACACCCCCGAAAAAAACATACGCTGCATTTATTTTTCTTACTAAATAAAAAAAAAAGAGCCAATAATATGAAGCATTACATGACAAAAAGCATTCAGGAGCTAGTTAATGGTCTATTATTATTGGTCTGATTAGAAAACAATTAAATCCAATTTGTTTGTGTGCAGGAGGGCGATTTACTCATATCCTGTGCAGGAGGGCAACTTACTCATATTGAATGAGTATGAGGGAGACTTACTTACCGGCAGTAGACCTAGGGAAAATTTCTCATGGGAGCTACTACATTCTTATGGGGTGACTTCCAGCTATCTAAGTACACAGTCCCCCAAGTCACTGTGTAATGGTTAACGTTGATGTCGGTGATTATCATTGTTGTAATTGGTCAAAAGTTACATGTCTCATGCATAATTTCATTTGTATTGATCATAGTCAAATTAACCACTTTTTTTACCAAAACTATATACATTAAAGGGTGCATCTAGGGTGAGAGATCACTCATCAGTATACCACTTAAATTAACTGTTAGATATAACATAAATGTTATGAGTTGTTGAGATTTCATGTTGATTGATACAATCTCAACCACTTGTAGCATTTTATATTATTTCTGCCAGTCAATTTAAGTGGAAAACCAGTGATGGACTTAGCTTGCTCCATTAAATTTTTTCTAAAAAAATATCAAATGATTACATGAATTCCTTTCCCCCCTAGTACAAGTTGATTACAACCCCCAAGGACTAAAAAGAAAATGGCAATGATAACTTTCTCCCCATTTGAGGCTGCTGCTAAATTTATCCATTTCTTTTCTTCCGCATAATTACACTCTGATTTGCAGGTATAGATGAAAGCACTTATTTGTACTACATTAACCACATAATTTTACGGTACATCCCAAAACGGCCCACATGTACGTACATGTTCGTTAAAACTGTATGTCCGTACATGATGTCCATACAATGTTGTGTTCCAATAACAACTGAACTTTGAATGGTAATGGACTAACAAAAGGGAGTCCAAAAATTGACCGTACTATTTGAAATAATGGTAGATCGTATTACAAGTGTTATTATTTTACAACACTAACCAAGAATGAGATTTTGCATAATCCGAAAAAGACATCCCACCCAGCGCCCTCTTATAATCTATACAACTTCCAACTCTCTAAAACTGCAGCCACTAGCCTATTATAGAATGGTTCACTCTTCCTAATTGTAAATTGTATTATTTTTTTTGGGGGGGGTGGGGGGGGGGGGGGGGGGTGGGGGAGGGGTTGAAAGGCTTACATTACATCTTTCGGTATAAAGATTTGGTTTGACCAACCAATGGTACCAGTTGCACAACGTTAATTGGTGTCCGTTGTAAACTGGCACAGAAGCTTGCAACAACATATACTGTACATGCTTAAGTTTTCAAACCTGCCAAATTACCAGTATTTAGTTAGATGTGTGATGCAATAAGATGCAAATATAAAATTTAGCTGTTGTACACAAGTGGACTGCATTTCATCTATGCTCACAAGAACAGTGATGATAGCGTCCGCAATTGGCTATGAAACATCTCCAGACATAACAGTAACAAAATGTTCCATACAACACCAGAACTAGTAGCTGTCACAGGTTATTTATATGGGATATATGTAAATAAGAGGAAAAGATTAGAGGGAATCTAATAATCTATCATGTCATTTGAGAGTATTGGAGCCTTTTGACACAAGGAGGTTTGACACTCTCAACCCTGGTGTTCTGTCTTTATGACTGGGGATACCCTTGCTTCTTTCTAATAAAATTATCTGTTCCTATAAATCCGTATCAAAGCTCCAATCTTGGAGCTGTGGGTAGAGGACATTACTGAATTCAGGGTTTGTTCAGAGTTCAGCAGAAGTACAGAAATAGTTTCTTGACATTTTTGGGGAACTGAGGAAAGTGGTTGCAATTTAAGAAGATAATTCAGTAACGCTTATCTTGGGATCCAATAATTTATAGGGGAAATCCAGGGGCGAGAAGATAGAAGGACACGATAAAGTTGGAGGATCATAAGCCAGGCAAGAAACCAATTTCCAGGAAACAGAAATAAGAGAAAAATGTTGTCAGTGGTATCGTGGAAGGACCTGATTAGTTGATAGAAGAGAGGGAATAAATGCAAAACAGAGCATTGAAGAGAGTTTGCAAATATCATTTTCTGGTAACACAGGGAAGGTCAAGACATGGGAGGAAAATGTTGCAGTGGATGAAGGAGAAATAAAAAAGCCGAGGAATGGAGAAGAAAATGATGATTTCAAAGCCCATCGTCTGAGTAGCCAAAAGGAGGAAAAAATAAAAGAGAAGTGGTTCTTGAAGGAGAAACGATTGAGGAATGGAAGGGGCAGCCATTCCGCCAACAATATCAGAGCTTTGGGTATGGGTTTCTCCAATAAGCTTCCCCCACGGAAACTCACACAAAGGTTGACACTACTATTGTGGAGAGGTGTTCCAGCCAACAACAGAGGCCCCTGGGTGACTAATCTTTTACTGCCTTAACTTTAGGACACAATTCATGGGGCAGGGTGATAGAGACTTGGGTATTATGGGGTCCATACTCCATAAGGCCCACATGGGACGTTCGATGGAGTACTTAAGTGGCTTGGTTCTCCCCTCTTAAAAGCTGCCTTTAAGGGAGGGTTCCCCTAGTACTTGGATGCTTATCAAATGTATCGGAGCTGGTTTTCTATGTCTAGGAGAAGGCTACCCACGAAGGGCTCTAACTAGCGGAGAAGTTGAGTGAGTGTCACCAAGTGAAGTGTCATGGTGCACAACCACCGAGGACATCATCGCGTAGGGGCAGTGCTATGATAGGGACTTGAATATGTTGGATGTCTAAACCCCCGTCGAGTAGTATGGGGTGCATGGGGGAATACTTAAGTAGCTTGGTTCTCCTCCCTTAAAAGTTAGCTTTTATTTAAGGGAGGGTTCCCCAAGTTCTTGGGTGCTTACCAAAGATCCTTTGCATCGCAACCATGTGAAGAATCAACGAGAAATGCGTATGACGAAGAGGGAGAGAGGGAGGAAGGATGGGAGTGAAATTACAGAAGTTGTCAATCTTTCGTCCTACTGGGCCAGGGCCAAGGCCAAATTAATGGAGAAAAGGAGTGGGCATTGTGGAAGAGGTGTTTTTGATTCTTTGGTCAGCAGGTCATCCAGCCAGTGTAGATGGTCATATAGTTGCTTCATTGGACAATGCAGATGATCATTCAGTTAGGACTTTTGTCATCCGTGTTGGGCACGAACAAACATGGGCCCGGTCCTAAAGAGGGCAATCCAGTCAGACCTCCGCCACCATCAGATCCTCCCAAAATTTTCCTAATGTGAGCCACGCAGAAGAGGTTCTGCATTAATTGAGAACTATATTGTTTAGTTTCGCGTAATGGCTTGTGATTGTGAAGTTCATTGATTAGGCAGAGTATTAATAGGTTACCATCTTGTGATGGACTGGCCAGAGTGTTAGGTTTCTTCTAATCCTTTTCTCTTAACACTACTAGTGGGGAGGGGGAGTTATTAATAGGTCCCCCTTCTTAGTTAACTAGAAGATTAGGCAGTGATGTATTGGGGGCTTTTAGACATAAGGAGGTTCACAAACCCCCGAAGTTCTATTACTTCTGTACTGTTCTATCTTTGTAATTAGGGTTATCCATATTTCTTTTATAAATAAAATACTGTTTCCTGTCACTTTCTTACTAGCCTTAGTAACATCTGCACTACCACCAAATTGTGTTCTTATATGTATGAAAATCATATGCCCATATCGCATTCATATACATGTATTTGCTTATGTGTTGTGTACATTAGCATGTAGGAACACATCATTAACTCAATATAATTGACAGCAAATGGCTTGGATGCAAGGATACCATATCAAGTTGGTGTAATAACACTTACCAACATTTGCGGTATCCTAAGGAAACCAAAGGACAAAGAATATAAAACAACTGAGATTGTTGTCGCTGTTATTAAGTTGTATAAAAGACGCTTGTCATCCTTGCTGGGCACAAATGCTATTTTCAGTGTATTGGTCAGCTGAAAGAGCCTATAGGAAATCTGCATCAAAGTAGCATGTAAAAATCAAAATAAATAACATAAGGAATCCCAATACATCTTTCTATTTACTTACTGCAACATATATGGAAGTAGTAAGCATGAAGTTCAGCATTGGATAGCCTGGGATCAGGGAAAGCAACAATTTGGGTTGACCATCCGGAACACCTGACCTGAATCAACATACGGGAAAGAAAAAATTGTTTTATTCTGATAAATAGCAAAGAAATAATTACTCACATAACATACACGAGTTGCATCAGGCATGCATACATAAATCCTTTTGTGCATGTAACTATGCACCAATATTTGTCAAGTATTGCCCCCTTTTGACATGCATCAAGATATGGGAAAACTTATGAATGGAAAGGTGAGAGTTTTGATGAGTAAAACTTCTTCCACTCCCCGTGGACATGGTAGTCATAAAACAGCTCAAAATCCTGATTCACCCCATTTCTAGCACAAAGCATTATTTATTGTTACTAATGTGAGTAAAAATTCATAATTTCATGCTATAGTAAATTGAACTACAACAGAGATTATTTATAATTTATGTATACAACATTAGGAAATAGTGCTTTTAGAAATTCAAAGACAAATCTCAGAAGAGAAACAAAGGACTCAAAGTTACATGCTTAACAAGTTAACATTGAAAAGCGTAAAATCAAACAAGCACATCAATGAATCTAAGCACCTACAACGCCATGCCAAACATGTGAATTCTACATGCCTAAACCTCCAAGTGGGCACCAAACACCCCCTCAAATAGTATCAAGTTAAATATGATTGATATCCAGCAAAGCACCAGTAAATGCCAAGAGCAAGAAATCAGCTTATGTGTACCTTAACCAAATATGGATCTGGGAGATGTAAGTCTCCAGCGTAATCTTCCCAAGCCATCTAAGAGAAAGTAGAAGCATTAGAAAATTAGTTCAAAAATTAATAAACTTAAACAAAGTAAAGGAAGTTGCCATTGACAGCATGTAGCACAAATTATCACATTAACTATGAATGCATGTCTGTTTTTTAAGTGTGCAAGGAAGAGAAAGGAGCAGAAAGAGATTAATAAAAACTGTGGTCTACAAATACAACTTACGCAAAAAGGGTCAGCGTATAGCTACGAAAACTTTGTGTAACATTGCGCAAGCATAAATAAACCCTGTTAAATAAACAAGTGGCACATTAATAACTAGAAAGGTCTTGAATTGCTCAACGCAAGGCCCAAAAATACAAGGAAAAATGGGCATACGTTATGGGAATCCACGAGGTATAAGGATGGTATTTGTTGTATGTAAGCTTGTCAAGCTTGTATATATACTCAAACCATAAATATCCCACCTAGAAATTAACTCAAACCGTCAAGGCCACAAGAATAATGCAAATTTCAAGGTGTACCGATATAATAATACAATCCAGGATATAATACCACTGAAGATATTAGCACAACAGCAGCTTTGATTGATATCCTTAGCTTGATTTCGGTTTCTTCCAATTTCTCCATCCATCGCTCAACCTATAATACCTTGTGATAGTTACCAACTTACTAACATACTTAACTCAATGGATAAAAGAAACAAGAGGATACAGATCTTGTCTGGATAAACTTCACAAGAAACACCTATCCAAAAAGAAATAGTAAAAGAACATTGCAATAACTACAAGTTTTCTAAACAACAGCTTCTCCATCCAAAAACTTCCTATAAGTGAGAGGTTCCTATAAGCTAGAAACTAATCCAATCTGGTTCAAATTCTCCCACTTCAAAATTTATCACTCAATCACATAAAGGGTGGAGGTAAATGTTAGATTTGTTTTGATTATTTCAGAAACAGAAAATGAGTAACTTACAGTTGGATGATAATAAGCATAGATCATTCCAATTATCCATATATAGCGATCAAGCCCTGACCGAAAATGCCATTCATGCAAGCGTGGAAGTTGTGGTTTGGAAGGATCGGTATAACCTGCAAGTTTAAAAAAACATTCCGGTCAGCATGATCTAATGCTTTCAGGTGTGCACCCAAACATTATAAATTTGTAAGTGTTACTAACCAAGCATGAAAGTAAATGGACTCCAAACCCATTCAAAGACTCCAGGTATCTCCCATAGTAAGATAACAACCAAGAAGCAAGCAATGATTTTGCCAGCAATGACTGTCCCAATCTCATTGTACTTGTTGAGAATACCCAGTGCCCCGTAAACCATAAGAGTGAAAAGAGTGTGCATGGGGCAGATGTAGTATAGCATGTAACTGTTGTTAAGTACAACACATGTGAACAATACCAAGAAATTAAGCCGCCACATCATCTGCTCAACCAGAAAAAGAAGGAAAATGTTACAATTAGTACAGACCAAAAATGAAAAACAACCTTTTACAGTTCTAGGACATGGATTACCTGAGCAAATCTTGCCAGACTAAAATCTTTACGAACATAATAATATGAGAAGTTTCCAAATCCAGTCATCCAAACATATGCCGCGATGAACAATCGGATTGCATTGTAAATTTCAGATGCAGCAAAATAATGGTACATCAAAAACAATACCTGTGTTGATGTCAAATGGTAGAAATATGGAATGTTAAGATTTGAAGAATTTACAATATTAAATGTAGGCACCATAAGAGTTAAACATTCAGAAGAATTGATGAAAAATTTGGTCCCAACATGCATAACTCAGGTATTGCACACAGTTTTCCCATCATAAATGATTAGAAAGAGACTACTTCAGTAATACGAATTGAAAAAGTGACCGACCTGCATCCAGCCTTTCCATTCTTCAGTCTGATGCCTATTTAAGTAAAGTATGGATTTCCCAGATAATGGTGACTTATCATGATGTATAGTAAATGAAGTCACTGCCGAAACTATGATGAGGAGAAAATACAGAAACAGGAATAGATCCTTATTGTAACTCTGCAAAAACAGATGGTCATCAACAAAAACATCATGTCAGTAATGCATGACAATCATATTTTTTTGGTATAAACCAAGTATCCTCTGCGCGCAACTGCAGAGACTAATCCCTCGAGGCGGGTAGGACCACAATGGGCGACAAAGCTCTCCCTCAAGAGATTTAACACTGCTGCATGCCCAAGGCTGGATTCGAACCCAAGACCTTGGTTAAGCTGGAAGAGACCCCTACGGCCTACCATCTCATCCAAGTGCTCTTGGGTCGCATGACAGTCATATGAAAAAGCAAGATTTTTACTCAAAGATATATAATAATGCTTATATGGATAAAGCACATAGTTTGGACTACTCAATTAGTAAATTATGCTAGCCTTTGACCATCAGAATGCATTATGTACTTACAGCTAAGGTGGTAAATTGCATATGCATCGATGCAAAAAATAATTCACACACACTTCTCTCTTTTCTCTTTTTATCCTCCTCCACTTCCCCCTAAATGATTGACTTCAACCATTTGTCAGTTAATTTTTCCAGAAAAATGGTTCAACATGCATTGGATTTTTCCCCTGATTTCAAATGGACTAACCCAGAATTTCAACACCATGAAAGTTCAGGGGAGATCAGTGTAGACCTTCAAAATAGAGAGTGGCTTATACAAAATCAGGAAAATACAGTAAGACTTGTTTCTAATACTTCTTCTACTCACTTTCACTTTTCAGCTAATTGTGTTTTATTTTCATCTAACAAAAATAATGCAACAAAATCTTATTTTCTTCATTCTGCTATCTGTTTTTCCATATAAATATAAATTAACCAAATGGATATCCAATAATTAGGAAGCATTATGATAGAATTCCAGTAAGTACTAGAATATTTTCCCTTACATGTTTGAAATGGCTACACAGATGATAGATATAAAAGATGTGAGTTATATTGAAACACTGTGAAACCTAAAATGCCATACCACAATGTTTGCTTGCAGAACTGACTATTCAACCACAAGATTAGATCCAAGCATAAAGAAAAATATAGAAAGGACGTAACATGATGAAATTACTAACCTTTTTTGAAGAACCAAAGAAATCCGTGCGATCGCATAAATAAAAGTAAGCCAAAAGAAGACCAAATTCAGACCTGAAACAGAGACAGAGTGAAAGAGACGGAAGTCGGTAGTATGATCCACACATACAAATATTTTCTTATATGGAATGATTCACTTACATTGCTCTAAGTGTCAAACGGTTATCAATAAGGAAACATTCATCCATCAAAAGGAATCTGAAGAAGTAATAAAGGGCCAAGTAAGTAAGTCTTCATTTAAGCCAAAAGACAGAGACAAAAGTATAGAATTGCAATTTAAGCAAGCAAAAACAAGAGCAACGAGAATAACTAACCGGATAACTGATGATGAGGCAGTTAAGCTTCGAGCTTTTGGGGAAGATGGAGTTTGAGCTCCTCCCTCTAATAAAACTGCTCTATCTTCATCTTTAACAACAATACTGCTCACTTCAACTAAGTTGATGTCCGAGTGCCTACTAGAATAGGAAAAAAGAATCCATAAGGAATACTAACAAGTTCTTAATTTCCTTCCATTTTTACACGTTGGGATAAAGTAACATTCCTCGGAGAACTGTCGAATAAGGTATTTATATCCCAAACTCTACCACTTAATTAGCTCACAATCAGATTATTTAAATTTCAGCTCAGAAAAAGGAAATTCAAGTTGCATTACGGCAACCATCATAAAAATTATAACAGTGCTAGTTATGGCAAAAATACACGCAACATTAATTTCTCAATGAATAATAGAGCAACTATGACTATCTCCACTAAAACACAAAATCATTCTACCATAACACGCAACTAAAAAATCACGCTGCAGAATAATAACGAATCAAACTTACGCTTTGGACGGTACAGTATTTTTCCGATACTCCAATATCTCGGAATATATCCATGCCACAATGACCGGAATGATCCCGAGCAAGAACGAGACCTGCAAGAATCAGAAAACGAAAAAACAGTTACTCACACCAAGCACATCAAAATCACGTCGAATTCGACGCTGCGATTGGAAGAACTAAATAACTAACTGAGAAAAACGGGAACTAGTGCAAGATCTGGAAGCAGAGGAAGGTGGAATCGTAGAAGTACCTGACCGGGAGTAACAGGACTGAGGATATGCATTTCGCAAAAGCGAAAGAGGATGAAGTATTACGGAAAAGTTCCGATGCACTAGAATTCAAGGGAATTGAAGCGGCATTCGAAGAAGAAAGCGACTTGACGGTGATCCACGAACAGATCTGATGGAGAAGAAGCGTGAACCCTAGATTTGTGAAAAAGAGAATGAGAATGAGTAGAATCTTCTTGTAGAAGGAAAATGCTCCCTGTGTGAGGAAGATACAACAAGTAAAACAAGTGAGGAAGTAGAAAGAACTCACTCACTGTTTGTGTTTGTTTGCGCGCGCGCTTGAGAAGGTAAAGAAGATACTATAGTTCGATTACTAGATTGTGAGCGGTGTTTTAAGGGGTGACACCGACACCGGTGGATGACGCGGTGACCGACGGTAGATGATGCGTACTGACTGGTTCACTTCAAAGTTCAAACCATGTAGGGAACTGGATAAAAATAACTGCATTGCGAATACATTTATTCTTTATTTTTTAAAAAATAAAAATATTGAACTTTTTTTTTACACAATAAAAATATTGAACATAATAACTATGTTTAAAGTTGTTAAACACTTTTTTTTTTTTGCTATAATAAAGTATTCATTCATTCAAATCAACCGATTACATTAAAAACAATACAAATTTCATATTGCTAAAACTGAAAAGGATAAATCTCTGAACGAGCTCACTGCATCCAAGCTAATAGCATAAAACGGCAAAATGCCTACAAAATTGACAAAATTAAAGGCACCAGAGTATTTGTAACACCCCATTTCTACTCGGCAAAATAATGCAAAAATATCAGAGTTCATAAAAATCTTTTTCGACAAACAATGGAGTGCCACATTTGCTTCGTGAAAACAATAGACGGGTTAATTCGCTTTTTGAAAACAGATACATAGCGCTTTCGGTTGAACCGATAAAACAACATTTCAAAACAAGTCAAACTTCTTTTAACTATGCAGCGGAAATTCAAATGGTTCAACTAAACAATCGTGGCAACTATGCAAAATTCATAACTCAAAATCCAACAGTAAACAACTTAAATAACATAAATAAACGTTTATCCCCCCGAGTGCTACGTATCAGAGTGACGACACCGACTCGATCAAATGAAGGTACAACGCCATTCATTCGAGGTTACCTGCACGTTACCAACGTAGGGGTAACATTCAAACAGAAGGGGTGAGATATCGAACCATATAATGAATCATATGAAAGACAATATATCAGGTCAGGACATCAGATCATCATTTCACAACAGTCAATATCATCATATCACAACGGTCAATATCATCATATCACAACGGTCAAGTCATTACGTCACGACAGTCAAATCATTCCGATCGCATAAATATGCAACATGAATGCAGAATGTGACTCGACTCAGGGCCACCGCCCTATAATGCATGTGGTACCATAAATCAAACCCGTAAATAGGGGCATCAACGTCGCAACATCGTCGTCGTGGTTTGAGCATAGCTCCATCGTAAAAATATGCTATGCATGCGACGCTATGTAAATGCACAAACAAATAACGACGGTTACATAGCAACGCAACAACATCGGAAAGCAACATTGGCCGTAGGCCTACAACACATCACTTGCCAATGAATAGAGGCAAATTCGTCTTCGTACAACCATCGTCGTCAACAATTTACAACTTAGCAATTTTCAACATTTTGGCAACATTGCAATATTTTAGCAACTTTCAACGTTTTGGCAACATCGCAATATTTTAGCAACTTTCAACATTTTGGCAACATCGCAATATTTTAGCAGCTTTCAACAATAGCAAACAACGGCAACAGCAACACTGCGACCACAGCAACAACAGCGACAACGGCAGCAGCAACAATGGCAACAACGGCAACAGCAACACAGCAACAGCAGCACAGCAACAGCAACACAGTAACAACAGCACAGCAACAGCAGCCCAGCAACAGCAACACAGCAATAGCAACACAGCAACAGCAGCACAGCAACAGTAGCAGCAACAGGGCACAGCAACACAGCACAGCAACACAGCACAGCAGCAGCAACACAGCACAGCAACAGCACCCAGGGTATGGCGCTTAGGGATAGGGCGCCAACACCAACAGCACCCACATAAAGTAATTCATATATCCCATTATAAGGCTTGAACCCCACCCTTACCTTAGCCTTAGAAGATCACGAACCCTAGCCTTAGAAGATCACGAAACCCTAGCTTCCTCTCTCCTCTTGGCGTCGCTCTCTCCCTCTTCTCTCCTCTTGGCGTCGCTCTCTCCCTCTTCTCTCCTCTTGGCCGTCGCTCTCTCCCTCTTCTCTTCTCTCTAATTCTATTTTTTGTTCCTTCTAAAATGAGCCAAACCCTAAAATACCTCTTATTTATACTTATTTAATTTTATGGGCTTTTCTATAGCTTATGCGAATTACATCATGGGCCTCGCTTAACACTTGTCATATTACTACTCCCAACCCTAACAATAGGCCCACCGATACTAGCATTATTATTATTCTATTATTTTTCTACCAATTAAATTCCCAAACAATTCAATTAAATAAATAATTAAATTTTGGGGCGTTACAGTATTCATGCCTTCGAGTTTATAGCATTGACGGCCGAGTCTTCATTAGTTTTTTTAGATAGGCAATGTTAGTGGGGGGAATGTTAGTGGCCGAGTCTCCATTAGTTGAATCTATTTAAAGAGTCAAAGTTGATCTATCAATCCAAACGAAACAAACACTATAACAAGACGGGAAAACCAAACAACGTTGCACAAGACAACGAACAAAACAACGACACTGCACTTAGACGATGAAATCAAAAAAACTCAAAACTATGTGTATAACACTTATTTGGATGAAAGGAGAGAGAGAGAGAGAGAGAGAGAGAGAGAGAGAGAGAGAGAGAGAGAGAGAGAGAGAGAGAGAGAGAGCAACGTTGAAGGGTGATTTCAGATGAAAAAATGACCCGAAACCACTCTTCTTTAATGGATGAAGAAGAAAGGTTAGAGAGAAGATGAAGCTTCTCTCGTTAGCGTAAGTAGTTGTTAAACACTTATATCAAAAATTATTTATAAAGAAAGTAATTTATGGTAAGAACTTTTTTAATGAATTATTTTTTAAATATAATTTTACTCTTTTATTAATCTTTTTTTACCATTTTATTAAATTGAATTTTGAATTTAAGTACTTTTAGGTAGTTTTCTTTCTTCTCATAAATTTCACCAATTAGTGAGCATTCAATAAAAAAAATAAGTATTTTATTAAAAAAATAAATAACTACTTGAAATAGATAACTAGGTAATAAAAAAGTGAAAATTAATAAAAGTGATGTACCTGTCTTTGCACTAATTTACATCATTCTTCTTAATTGTGGAAAATATACCCAATACCAAGTATTTAGTGTATCTAGTAATCTACTAATTGATACTAGTACTAGTATCACTTTAGATAACGATTACATATAATAAGTTATGAGATTCACATTATTTAATGTAAGCGCGTGACTTTAAAAAGTGTCGAAGAACATGGTATTTATAGATGATGAGAGAGAAAAGTTTAGAAGACTCTCTTATTGAAGAAAATAAAGTGATATAAAATGATAAAATGTTGTGTACTAAGTGATTACATCAAGTCTATTTATAGGCACACTCTAACTACTAACTGTCATACCCCAATTTTGTCCGACTAATTGGAAAATCCCAAGGTTTTATTGCTTCGCATATTATTCTGAACGCGGGTGTCTATGGCACTCTCGTGCGGCGATTTTGTTTGGCGCTCGTTATTTTCAAAAAAAAAGAGAATCCAAAAAATAAACAATAATACTTAAGGCGAGCGCGCGTTTCGTTTTGAGCCGTGTGAGCATTTGTGTCACTGCGCGTTGTTTTATCGTTTTTAGAAAAAGTGAGAATAGAATAAAATTAGTTTTAAAAACATGCGCGCGTGCGTTTTCGAATTGCGTAAATGCTCCTAATCCTAACCCGGGCGCGTGTGTCGTTTCGAGTTGTGCGCAAGTCATTGCGTCGGTGCGCTTTGTTGTTACCGTTTTTATTGTCATAAAAAAATATAATAATAATAAATAAATAGTAAAATAAAATCAGTTTCTTAGCTGTCCCCTTTTTCATATAAACAAAATAAAAAAAAAAAAAAGAAAGCCAAAATAGTACAAAAGAGGGTCAACTCTTTTTATATACATGAAGACAAAAAATTTAATTACATTTGGTACAAAAATTTAATTAAAAGCAAAAAGAGTACAAAAAATAATAAGGCCAAAAATCAGAATAAAAACAGCAACATGCGACTTGCTGCTCTCCTCCCTTCATGAAGCTACAGGCCCAAGTTCTTTCTTCTTGTCCCTTTTGTTTGGCTTCCATTTTCAGCAAAAACATTGCTGCAGTGGCAGCAGCCCTGCTGCTCCTCTGCTCCTCCCTTGCTGCTCCCTCTGCTCCACTGCAACAGCAACAAACTGGTCCCCTTAGGGTTTTGATCCCCTGCTCAGCACCCACCTACACCACAGTTTCCTCAGCCTATAAATACCAATAAACAGAAACAGTGTAGGGGGAGAACAAACAGAACACAGAGAGCAATTCACACACAGCAACACAGACAGGGCAATTTACAAAGCAGTAGCAGTGAGCAACCTATGGGATTTTTCTGAAGTTGGAGTAAAGAACAGAAACAGAGGCAGTAGCAAAGAAACAGTATTCACAGCAAGTAATAAGTCAAATATCAGAAGCTGGAGTAAGAGGTTGGTGAAATTCGCTAATAAATCCTTTTTTACACCAGTAGGATCCTATATCAAGTCTCTATTATTTTTTTTCTTTTGCTTGTTTACAAATGTGATTTGAAGCTCCTAAGCATCCAGCCCGTAAGATACAAAAACAGAATATGGTCTATTGGGATTTATCACTAGTTGTTTCTAAAATGGAATCAGCAAAAATGGCTTTGTTTGGCAATCAGTAATCTTTTTTTTTAAGAAAAAAACAAGAGAAGAACACCAAAACAAAAACTGAAACAGTAATAAATTTCCAAAAAAAGAGAGAATACAGTGCAGGTAGAGAAGTCAGTGAAGAAGAGAAAAGAGAGAGAAGGGAGAGAGACTGTACCTTCGGCCACCATTTACGGTGGCCACCGCCGTGAGCCGCCGTTGAGCCGCCGTGAGCCGTCAGTCACCAACCCCCAACCACCGAACACCTCTTCGCAACCCTCTCCACCCAAACGGCTGCCACCAACCCGTCGGACTACCGTCAAACCCATCGGACCACAACAACCACCACCGTTACCTCTCCTCCTAACCAAAACCATCATCACCGCCGTGAGTTCGTCCTCCCCGTCGCGAGGCAAACCCAGATCGTCCCCTCCACGCACCAGTAGCCACCACCGTAGACCATCTTCCCTCTTTCGTTCTCTTTCTCCACGCCTCTCACCCCTGCTCTTTGAAGAGGAAGCCTCGATCGATGAGAAGAAAAAACGAAACTGAGTTGTGGTGGAGAGAGAGCGACGGATCTGTGAGGAGAGAGGGAGGGGTTCGCACGGTGCCATTGAGAGAGAGAGGGAGAAGATTAGGTTTTTCTGATTTTTTTTTGAGGAGAGCGGCGCGTAGAGGAGAGAGACGAGATTAGGGTGGAGTGAGGGAGAGAGGCGGATGCAGGACAGAGAGAAAGGAAGCAAAACGGAGAGGAGGGGAATGAGGGTGAGATACGGCGGAGGAGAGAGGAGATGAGAGGGAGACGGCGTAAGCAAGGGGAGAGAAAATTTTTTTAGGGTTGGGGCGATTTGGGGGAGTGAGGCGCCGTGGAGGGGAAAGCCAAATTAGGGTTTTCTATTTTAGGTAAGCTATTTATAGTATACACAGCAGGGGTATTTTAGTCTTTTCACGTTTTTTAATTTTCAGATCAATGTTCGCACCCCCCTGTTTACTTCGTACGCCCCTTTCTGAAGCCCATGATCTTTTTGGAACGCAGCCCAGCTTGCAAAAACAAGCTGGGCTCACTATCTGCACCCCAGTTTTAATAACGCACCCCTCCTTTTATTTACACCCTTATTTTACTGCTGCACCCCCTGTTTTTTTTTTTTTCATTTCGTTTCATTTCCCTAAGCGAACCTTTTTTTACAAACCTTTTTTTTTTTCAATAATGGATAAATGTTTCCCCAAACGAAAATTAATCCAATTGCGAAAACTTTTCAAAATTGAAACTCTGTTAATAGTCTTGCGAAGCATCTGTTTGCACGATTATTAACAATGGAGTGCTAGTGATAATCACTCATAACCTTTGTTAGTTTGATTATCATGAATGCTTTCGATTTCAAAAGATATTTTTCCAAGCATCAAAAATCACGGCAAGTGTTAGTGATGATCACCCATAACCTTTGTTAGTTTGATCATTATGAACGCTCTTCATTTTCCAAAACATCATCAAAAGGTTTTTTTTTTTTCACTTTCAAGGCTCATTAGAACTACGTCGCTTTGATTCCCATTTGGGATACGTAGGAGCGAGTCACATTCTCGTCAAGCGCAATCATAAAAAGTTTAGCTTTTGCATAACAAAAAGAAAAGAGTTATTTTCATAACAAAAAGAATCACTTTTGCAAACCAAGATCGTTTTCAGAACGAAAACCTTTTCCTTTCTAAAAACATTTTCAACCCATCATCGTTAGTGGCTAATCAGAACCTTTGTTCGTCTAGCCATTGGTGGCGATGTCTTTTTCCCAAAAGAACAACAAGCGAGGATCACTCATAACCTTTGTTAGTTTGATCATTCGTGCCAATCAATCTCTTTCGAAAACCCCTTTCAAAAGAACAAGTAAAAATGAGTCACTACTAATAGTCAATCAGAACCTTTGTTCGTCTGACTGGCGGTAGTGACTCCCATTTTCAAGAGCACTTAGCGGTGATTACCCATAACCTTGGTTAGTTTAATCATTCACTAAATGCTCGTCCTATTTCGAAAACTCACTAAAAAGATAAAAGACAAAAACCTTTTTCAGGACAAAACAGAAGAACTACGTAGCTTTGAGTTCTCCATCGCACCGGGAGATACGTAGGAGCGGGCCATGTCCCGTCAAGCATTTTTTTCTAAAAACCTTTTTTTCCCCTTTTTTTTTATAATAAATAAAGATTTTCATTAAGAATTTTTCAATAAGAAGCAGAAAGGCAAAATTAAGTACTTTCAAGTCAACACACTAAAACCACACACCTAATTAAAGGTTCCCTCTCAGTAGAGAGGACGCGTGGGGTGCTTACACCTTCCCTGCGCGTAACCGACCCCCGAACCCTATTCTCTAGTTTCGCAAGACCAATCGCTCTCCAAAAAAGGTTTTCCTAATATTTTCCTTAATAAATATTGGTGGCGGCTTCATTGTCATAGAAAAAGTTGTGAACGAGGAAGGTTCTCCCTCGGGGACTTTTTCGGGCGCAACAGCTGGCGACTCCGCTGGGGACACTAAAAAACATTTTTTCAAAAGTGGGTCAAGCCTAATTAATTAAGTGTGTAATTTGTGTGACCGATTCGAATATCTTGTTCTGTCTCTATGTTTTCTTCTTTTTTTCATACTTTCATGTTGCATTCCTGTGCATTCTTCTTCCTCTCTTTCTATGTTTGCTTTCGTTTAAAGTAATAGATGGTTGCTTCTTTGCTTATATGCTTAATTCCCTCATGATATTGAACCCTAGAGTAGACAACATGCTATTGTCTGGACTGTTCTGGATTTTTCATTTGCAGGTGGGGTAGTTTTTAAGGAAATGCCCTTCGCACACACACACTTGTACCTTGAGATTATATGATTAGAGAAAAAGACCATAACCCAGGTCTGTTAGGATACCATAGGATGAGTGGATTCGAGTAGTGGGAGCCCATCAGGACCTTTGTCCGTTTGGCTACTCGCGAAAGTTTCAATCAGAGTTGTGCTCTTTCGTGATACCTTGTACCTAGCAGTTTGCTGCATCTACAAGGAATTTCGTGAAAGAGACTGTGGCTCTGATGACCTTTGTGAGGGTGTGAATAGAGCTACATGAGAAAATTACCCCTAAAGTGCCTTAGATCATAGGTTCTACCCCTTTTTAGGTCACAAGGGCTTTCCAAATTGCGTGTTGCATCGTTGCATTCAGTTCAAATCAATTTTTCCTTCAGAATTTTCGAAAATAAAAAAAAGATATGCTTTTCCTTTTCAATAAATGCCTATATGAGGTGGCATGTAGTGTGAAAATTTTCGAATTACCGCCTGCAAGTATCCTCTTTCTGCAAAAACACAAAAAAAAAGAAGCATCATGGCATCATTGCATCATTGCACCATTACATCATTTGCATCATCTGCATTAAATAAAACCCAATTTTGAAAATCATTCATCAGACATCTGAGTTGTTTGCCGGGATTGTAAAGTAACCTGGAATCTTGTCTTAGGTGGGAAAGATAAAGCAACATGGGATCGAGAAGCGAGATCGTACTTAATTCAAGGTTCCCGGTTGTCAGGAGAATAGATGTAGAGGGTTTGAAAGAGTTTGTTTCCTTGATGGAGTCAGAAGAGAGGGGTCTATTCGGGAAGGCTTATGGTAACCTCCTCAGATTGCTACAATTAGATGTCCAAGAGAGTGCTGTTATGGCCCTGAGTCGATTCTATGATCCGGACATTCGATGCTTCCTCTTCAAAGACTTTCAGTTATCACCAACTCTCGAGGAGTATGAACAGATTCTGGGATTCTCGAAGTCAGAGTTGGCACCTTACCAATATCAGAAACACCGGTATTCAGACCAGAGGCTCTCTTTGTTGTTGCAAGTCAGCGTAAAGGAATTAGAGCTTCATAAAGAAAGGAAGAACCGTATCAAGGGTTTCCCGCTATGTTATTTCGAAGGTTTATTGAAGTTTTATGCCCAGAATAAGAAGTGGGGTCCTTTCAAGCAGCTTTTAGCCCTAACTATTTTCGGGATCGTCCTTTTCCCTCAGGTCGAGAAGTTCATTGATGAGACCGCTATTGGGCTTTTTCTAGCATTCATAAGTAAAGAGAATCCGATTAACCCTGTACCAGCAATCCTTGCAGATACTTACTATTCCTTCACTCATCACCGTGTGTTAGGAAAGAAGAAGGTTGCTTGCTCTTTCCATGTTCTCTACACCTGGTTCCTCAACCATGTTGTCACTCATAAGACGAAAGCGGTGGACTTAGTAGAATATGCCCTGTGTTGTGATGTAGAAGCCAGAAGTGCACAAGAATGGGTGCACACTTTGGAGAATCTCAGTGCTCTCAAAGTCTGTTGGTTCAATCATCCGTGTTGGAAAGATAGGCCTTCAATACTGTTCCAGTGCGGCGATTTCCAGAATGTACCCTTAATGGGAACCCAAGGCTGCATCAATTACAATCCTTCCCTCACCATCAGACAGCTTGGGTATCCTATGAAGAATGCGCCCACTAAAGACATGTTGGCCCCGATCTTTCTCGATAAAGAAGATCCAAAGAACCAAGGGTTGCTTCAGAAAATTTCAAAGGCTTGGGAGGGTGTAGTTTACAAGGATAAAGTGGAAATCACAAAGAAAACGGGTGATGTTACTTTCTACCAATGGCTTCACCAAAGAAGTCAAAATGTTGGCCCGCCTCGTCAGAATCCATCGTCAGTTGGGGAAGAGGTCCCAGAGCTTCACATTCCAAGTCTCAAAGAACTAAGTGAGGTCAAATCTGCTTTGGTCAAGGTAGAAGAAGAAAAGAAGGCCTTACAAGATAAGTTGGGAAAAGTAATTTCTGAGAAGAGAAAGTTAGAGAACGAGAACGAACGCCAGGCCGAAGCCCTCAAAGAAAGTAGCAAGAAGCTTAAGAAAGAAGAGGAAAGTAATCAAAGAATGAAGGAATATCTGAAAGGTGCCAAAGATGAGTTGAAAAGATCGAATGCCAAGGTGGGTGAGGCCATGGCTAGAGCAAACGAATGGAGGAAGTTGTTCAAGAAGTCTGCGCAAAGCGAGAGAGCTACAAAGGAATCACTAGAGGAATTCAAGAAAAAGTCTCAGTCCGTGACGTATGAGCTTGAAAGTCAAATAGGGTACATCAGACAGGATAGAGATGCAATTGTGAACATCCTTAGAGAGTATCAACAGGCTTTAAGGATGGAGCAAGGGAATTCAGATGAGCTAAGGAGGAATCTGAGTCACATCAGTGATGCTTACCGACAGGTAAGAGAGGAGAGCCAGTACTGGGAATACCGTCTTCTCAAGCTAATGGGTAGAATTGAAAAGCAAGAGATCATAATTGAGATGAGGGCAGAAATTCAACAGTGGAAGAACAAGTTCTCCAAATTGGCATGGTTGGCTAACCAGGCGGTGAGGAATGTTCCCAAAAGGTTGAGAAAGGCAGAAGCTGAGATGCTGCCTTACAACACTCCGGTGCCAGTATATGAATTCGTGGAGTACTGCAGATCTCTAACTGAGGAACTCATGGAAAGGGCAAGAGAAGCTGCTGCAGCTAGCAAAAAGGAGAAGGACCAAGAGAAGATGAAGGCAATAGGTTTTTAATTTCCCTTTTTTAGAATGTTCACTAGGAAATTGTAATTTTTCTTTTCTTAAAGAATGTTGTGTTTTTCTTTTCAAAGCGTTGTATTGCACATTTAAGGATATTGTATCTTGTTCTTCTCTTGGAATGGTTAAAGAAATGATGCTTGAATGAAGTACGCTTATCTCGCTTGTTGATCCTAGTCGCGTTATGTCCTTAAAAATATTTGAATATACACCTATGACAAGAGCGAGTTGCACTGTGATTCCCGGCAATAAACAACAGATAACATAAAAATCATGTGCATTACATTGCATTCATTAATTTGCTCCTTTGCTTATGAAAATATTTCAATTCAAACAGAAGATAAGGCAAGCTGGTGCGACCACATTCGTATTGGACACGTTCACAAGCCAGAAGAATGGCAATCTTAAGTGACCCCGATCAACCTCAACCAGAGAATCAGAACCCTCCAGCTTCAGGCTCAGAGAATGGAAATGGAACAGGCCAAGGCCCCGAGGTACAGAATCAGAACCATTCAGTTCCTGGTAGCTCCAGTCAAGGTGATCCTGAGTTGAGAAATGAAGTGAATGCCATGAAGGCACAGATGAGCGAGATGATGAGACTCCTGTTGTCCTTGAAGAATGGAAATGACTTCCAAGCTGCTCAGTGGCCTCCTTATGGCCTTCCTTTGGGTTATAGTCCTCCAAATCAAGGGGCTAGCCCAGGAGCTGGTCCCGTGGCAATAGACGGGAATGTACGGCCAACGTCTGTCGGGTCAGAAGGAATGGCTGGTGAACCCCAGGTTCAGATCCCGCATACAATTGTTATACCTCAGCCTACTCCTCAGAACCTCACTCCACAACCAGCTGCCTTTCCACAGACTCAAGGCTTCGTATCCGGAAACTCCGTTTACCCTCAGGTTCAACACTCAATGCTTCAACCTCCATATGGTGTAAGTCATTCCCCTCGAGTCTATTCCGCTGAGCACCAACAGACCAAAGAGCAGCTCCAGATGTTAGAAGAAAGACTAAGAATGATTGAAGGCTTTGGCTCCAGGGCAAGGGAGGCCAGAGACCTATGCCTTATTCCTGATGTGGTGCTGCCGCCAAAATTCAAGGTCCCCGATTTTGACAAGTACAGAGGTGCGACCTGCCCAAAGAGTCACTTAACGATGTATTGTAGGAAGATGTCTACCTACTCCGGTGATGACAAATTGCTAATCCATTGCTTCCAAGATAGCCTTGCCGGTGCATCCCTTAATTGGTATATGAAGCTAGAGCCATCCCAAGTCCGCTGCTGGAAGGATTTAGCAGATGCATTCCTCAAGCAATATCAATATAATACGGACATGGCGCCGGACCGAACACAGCTGCAGAATATGAGCAAGAAGGAAAATGAATCATTCAAGGAGTACGCCCAGCGATGGAGGGCTTTGGCCGCACAAGTCACGCCTCCTCTTTTAGACAAAGAATTGGTTTCTATGTTCATGGAAACCTTACCACCGCTATATTATGATCGTCTGATCAGTAGTGCATCATCCAATTTTTCAGATATGGTGATTGTGGGAGAGAGATTGGAGAACGGATTGAGAAGTGGAAAGATTGCACAAGGGTCCACAAGTAGCACAAGTTCCCAAAAGAAGCCATTCTCCGGCTTTCCCAGAAAGAAAGAGGGGGAAACCAATGCCATCACTATCAGCCCACCATACCAGCCACCCAACATCCCAGTCCCCACTCCCACACAAACAGCCCATCCATTCCAAAACAACAACCAAAGCAACCACCAAAGGACCTATCAGAACAGAACAACCTTTGATCCAATTCCCATGTCGTACACAGACCTATTCAACTACCTCATCACCAATAAGCTCATCTACACAAGACCCATGAAACCTGTTCAACCACCTTACTTCAGAGGATACAACCCCAATAGTACTTGTGCTTTCCACGAAGGGGCAGTTGGGCATGTCGTGGAGGACTGCAAAGCCTTCAAGATAGTGGTGCAGGACTTGATAGACAAAAAAGGCATAACTTTCAAACAGGAGGATCCGAATATCGCGACTAACCCGTTGCCTGGTCATGGGAAGCATGCCATTAATGCAATCATGGATATGAAAGAGCAGTTCCTAATCAGATCAGTAGAAGATATTCAGACTCCCCTAGAAGTCATTCATGCAGAACTGTGCAAATGTGGGATTATCAGGATGGGTTGTGTTCAGAAAGGGGTCTGTGCTAATGTCAGCTGTGTGGGAGCATGTAAAGCATTCAAGGTGGTGTTACAAGATCTGATGGACCGCCACATTATCCAGGTGGGTATACAGGGGAAAGAGGAGGATGTTCTGACCCTCCAATCAGAAGGGGGCAGAAATGTGCAGAGACCTATCGAGGTGCCATACAATCGGAATTCGGCTGTGGCAAGACCAAAGACTATTGTGATCCCAGTTCCAGCTCCTAGCCAGAAGAACACTGATGTCCCATGGAGCTACAGTGTGCCAAATCCAGCTCCGAGATCTCAAGCTGCTCTTGACGTCACCAATATTGCGGGAAGTAGTGGGGTAACTAGAAGTGGGCGTGTGTATGTCCCCCAAGCTCAGGAAGAGAGTCCTTCTAAGGCAGCAGAAGAGAGAATCCGAAAAGGAAAGAACGTAGAGCCGGAGCCTATGGTAAATAGGAAGGTGTCAGACCCAGAGGTTGCTGAATTCTTGAAGATAATGCGGCAAAGTGACTACAAGGTGGTGGATCAGCTACACCACACCCCAGCCAAAATTTCCATCATGTCCCTACTACTAAACTCAGAAGCCCACCGTGACGCCTTGGTTAAAATACTGAATGAGGCCCATGTCGCCCAAGATATTACTGTCAATCAGTTGGATGGTATAGTTGGGAACATCGTTGCATCTAATTACATTACTTTCACTGATGATGAGCTCACCCCAGAGGGGAAGGGGCACAATAAGGCGTTGCATATCTCAGTGAAGTGCGGTGAATATACCCTTTCCAGGGTTCTCATTGACAATGGATCCTCATTGAATGTTATGCCCAGATCAACGATGAACAAGTTAGAGGTGGATTGTTCCTACATGAAACCCAGCTCAACCCTGGTCAGAGCCTTTGATGGGTCTAAGAAAGAAGTCATAGGGGAAATGGAGTTCCCAATGCAAATAGGACCTGAGGTGTTCTATGTGACTTTTCAAATTATGGATGTTGAATCCTCATACAGCTGTCTCTTAGGGAGACCTTGGATCCATGCAGCAGGCGCTGTCCCTTCAACACTCCACCAAAAACTCAAGTTTATAGTCGACGATAAGCTTGTAGTTGTCTGTGGGGAGGAGGAGTTCACAGTCAGCAAACCTGTCCCCTCTCATTACATTGAAGCTGCGGAGGAATCCCTCGAATCCGCCTTTCAATCCTTAGAAATTGCGAATGCTGTGTTTGTAAGTGGAGAATCCCCAATACCTGTACCCAAGTGGTCCAAAGCTGATGTTATGGTAGCAAAAGTTATGCTGAAGAGTGGCTATCAGATCGGGAAGGGGCTAGGAAGATCTGAGCAAGGAATTCTGTCACCCGTACATCTGCAGGAATACAAGGACAGACGTGGGTTAGGCTATGGGCCCACTCCAGCCGATAAGAGAAGAATGGCTGAGGAAAAGCGTGAGAAGAGATTGGCTAGGCTTCAGGGGAGAGAACCCAGGTTGATGATGGTCCCCATAGATGACCTCAAGCAGAATTTCAGGAGTGCTGGCATGCTGATCCCTAATCAGATAGCTGTCATTGAGGAAGAGTTGGCTGAAGAAGGCGAGGATCGGGGCCTGGTTCGTCGCAGTGCTGCAGGAGAAGAAATTGGCAACTGGAAGATCGTTAATTTCCCTGTTGTTTTCATTTCAAAGTAATGATCTTTGTAATGCAAATCCTTTGGCTCTGCCCAAGGCCTTAGGACCTTTTCATAAGGGCACGCATGTTTCTTTTTATTATCATCTATCAATGAAATGTAGTTTTGAATTCTCAAATGAATAAAAATAGCTTTTTTTCGCGTCTTCACTTTGTGTCTCTATTTTTGCTTGTTCATTGCTTTTCTATTCCCGCAAATGCAGATCTAAAATGAATACCCCTGAAAATAATGATGCCAGCGGTTCATATGTTAATTTTGATTACCCCGTTAATCAAGCCGAGGAGGACGCTGAGGATGACTGGGAAATGCCTCCGGAATTGATGAGAATGGTTGAGCAAGAAGAAAAGATTATTCAGCCACATGAGGAAACCATTGAGATCATCAATTTAGGCACAGAGGGCGAAACGAAAGAAGTCAAGGTTGGCACTTCAATGAAAAAGAGTGAGCATGAGAAGTTGATTCAACTCCTGCGTGACTACGTTGATGTCTTTGCATGGTCGTATGAAGATATGCCCGGGTTAGATACTGATATAGTGGTGCACAAGCTGCCGGTCAAGCCTGAGTGCCCTCCGGTTAAACAGAAGTTAAGGAGGATGAAGCCTGAGATGTCTCTAAAGATCAGAGATGAAGTAAAGAAACAGTTCGACGCTGGTTTCCTAGCCGTAGCCAAATATCCACAGTGGGTTGCTAACATTGTGCCAGTGCCCAAAAAGGATGGAAAAGTTAGAATGTGTGTTGATTACAGAGATCTGAATCGTGCCAGTCCCAAAGACGATTTTCCCTTGCCTCATATTGACGTCCTAGTAGACAGCACAGCACAGCATTCCCTTTTCTCCTTCATGGACGGGTATTCGGGGTATAATCAGATTAAAATGGCTCCTGAGGATATGGAGAAGACTACTTTCACGACTCTCTGGGGAACGTTCTGCTATCAGGTCATGCCGTTTGGGTTGAAGAATGCCGGCGCTACTTACCAAAGAGCCATGGTCACGTTGTTCCACGATATGATGCACAAAGAGATCGAGGTATACGTGGACGATATGATCGCAAAGTCAAGAACAGACGAAGAGCACGTTGTTAATTTGCGGAAGCTCTTTGAACGGTTGAGAAAGTTCAAGCTCAGGTTAAATCCGGCTAAATGCACCTTTGGGGTGAGATCAGGGAAACTATTGGGGTTTATTGTCAGTCAAAAGGGGATAGAGGTTGACCCAGACAAAGTGCGCGCAATCCTCGAGATGCCTGCTCCTAAGACAGAAAAAGAAATTCGGGGTTTTCTCGGAAGACTGAACTATATTTCCAGGTTTATCTTCCAGCTAACTGCTACATGTGAGCCGATTTTCAAATTGTTGTGCAAGAATCAAGAGACTAAGTGGAATGATGATTGCCAAGAAGCTTTCGAGAAGATTAAGAAGTACCTGCAAGATCCGCCTATCTTAATGCCTCCGGTGCATGGCAGACCTCTGATCCTGTACCTGACCGTGCTAGAAAATTCAATGGGTTGTGTGTTAGGACAACATGACGAAACAGGCAAGAAAGAGCACGCAATTTATTATCTGAGCAAGAAATTCACCGATTGTGAGACGAGGTATTCGTTACTAGAAAAGACTTGTTGCGCCTTGGCTTGGGCTACTCATCGCTTGAGGCAATACATGTTAAGTCACACCACTTGGTTGGTGTCAAAGATGGATCCTATCAAGTATATCTTCGAGAAGCCTGCGCTTACAGGAAGAATCGCCAGATGGCAGATGCAGTTGTCAGAATATGATCTTCTTTACGTCACTCAGAAGGCCATCAAAGGCAGTGCGCTAGCTGAGTACTTGGCACATCAGCCTATTGAAGATTACCAGTCAATGCAGTGTGATTTCCCAGATGAGGACATTATGGCTTTATTTGAAGAAGGAAGGTCCCCAGAGAATGAAAGGTGGAGAGTAGTGTTCGACGGTGCTTCCAACAGCTATGGGCACGGGGCTGGGGCAGTGCTGGTGTCCCCTGACAACCGCTTCATACCATTCACTACTAGATTAAGCTTCCACGTCACAAATAATATTGCGGAGTACGAGGCATGTATTCTGGGTATTCAGGCAGCTCTAGACTGGAAAGTTAAAAGATTAGATGTGTATGGAGACTCGGCCCTAGTTATCCATCAAGTGAACGGAGATTGGGAAGCCAGAGATCCTGAGTTGATACTGTACAGAGACTACATCCGAGAACTGGTTGAGTCCTTTGAAGAAATCACGTTTCAGCATCTTCCTCGCAGAGAGAATCAGTTGGCTGATGCACTGGCCACTTTAGCTTCAATGTTTAATATCAATTGTGATAAGAACTTGACCCAGATCAGAATCCAACATCGAGGTTTGCCGGCACACTCCTACTCCTGCGCAGCAATTGAAGACAGGGGAGATGATAAACCTTGGTATCATGACATCAAACAGTATATCCTAAACAGAGAGTATCCTCCAGGGGCATCGGAAAATGATAAAAGAACACTTAGAAGACTGTCAATGAATTTCTTCCTGAGTGGCGAGGTGCTTTACAAGAGGAATCATGATAAGGTACTCCTTAGGTGTGTGGCAAAGGAGGAAGCAGAAAGGATCATGAGAGAGGTGCATGAGGGCTCGTTCGGAACTCATTCCAACGGGCATACTATGGCAAGGAAGATATTAAGGGCTGGCTACTATTGGCTGCAGATGGAGACAGACTGCTACAGTTTTGTAAGAAAATGCCACAAATGCCAGATTTATGCCGATCACATACACGTGCCACCGGCTTCATTAAATGTCATGACTGCACCCTGGCCATTTTCAATGTGGGGCATGGATGTCATTGGTCCCATAGAGCCCAAGGCGTCAAACGGGCACCGCTTCATCCTAGTTGCAATTGATTACTTCACCAAATGGGTTGAAGCTGCTTCATACTCCAGCATAACCAGTTCTGTGGTTGCCAAGTTTGTAAAGAAGGACCTGGTGTGTCGCTATGGTCTCCCGGATAAAATCATCACGGACAATGGTAGCAATCTGAATAGTAAAATGATGAAAGAATTGTGCACAGAGTTTAAGATCAAACATCATAACTCTTCTCCATACCGTCCAAAGATGAATGGGGCAGTCGAAGCAGCCAACAAGAATATCAAGAGAATCGTGCAGAAGATGGTAGTAACCTATAAAGACTGGCACGAGATGCTTCCCTTTGCTTTGCACGGGTATCGCACCTCAGTACGCACTTCGACCGGGGCAACCCCCTTCTCTCTAGTGTATGGGTCAGAAGCAGTTCTTCCCATTGAAGTTGAGATACCCTCTCTACGGGTGCTAATGGAAACAAAATTAGAAGAAGCAGAATGGGTTCAAGCTCGTCTAGATCAGTTGAATCTCATTGAAGAAAAGAGAGTAGTCGCTCTGTGCCATGGGCAGTTGTACCAGCAAAGAATGAGGAAGGCTTTTGAGAAGAATGTTCGTCCTCGACAGTTTCATGAGGGAGACCTAGTGCTCAAGAAAATCCTGCCTATCCAAAAAGATTCCCGAGGAAAATGGACCCCTAATTATGAAGGACCTTATGTTGTGAAGAAAGCATTCTCTGGAGGGGCATTAATCCTCACAAAAATGGATGGTGAAGACCTCCCACTCCCAGTGAACTCAGATGCAGTCAAGAAGTACTATGCCTAAAAGAAATATATAGAAAAAGAGAAAGATGATCCAAGCAAGAATTAGCTCGCTAGGTTGAAAACCCGAAAGGGCGGCCTAGGCAAAATTGAGCGGCCCGGTGGATTGAAAACCCAAAAGGGCGATCCAGGCAAAAATTAGGGTCAGGAAAGTTGGACATAAAAAGAAAAGGGGCAAGCAGTGCTTCCGAAAGCTTGGATAAAAGGGTGATCAAGGCTGCAAGTATGAGCGGTTGGCATCAAACGCTCCAGAAACAAAGAATATTCATAAGATCTGCTGCGTCCATTCTCCTTTTCCTTTTTCTAGTTTCAAGGAAATTTCCAATGTACCCTTTTTAGTCAGCGTGACATTCCGCGCGTCTGACTCCTGTATGAATAAAAGTCCAAATTTTTCACTCTATCAGTTTGCTGTCTTATCATTGCTTTCTTTTCATTTCTGATTTTAAACTACGTTTTATGGTAGATGATGAATAAATCATGGAAATGTGCATAAGCCATAGCATTAAAGATCATTGCGAAATTTTTGAAAATGACAACAAAAAGAGACGATCTTTCAGTCAAGTAAGCTCACAAAAATCAAATAAGAAACGTTAATTGCATTAAAACAAGAGGACGAAGCTCGGCTCCCGAATAATTATCATAAATAATCATGGTGTCTCATGACGCAAGTCCCGCGAGTGGATCGGACCAGCAAAGGAAAAGCCAAAAGAGCAAAAGAGCACAAAAAGAAAATATATATGAAAAATAAAAAAGGAAGAGAAAAGAAAAGGTTGAAAAAGCAAAAGAGCAATAAACAAATAAAGTCATGCATTACATTCACCAAGCATAAAATCATGCACTCATCAGACATAGAAAATAATAATAATAATAATAATAATAAAGTAAAGAAAAGAGAAATTCAGGCATTTACATTACATTCATCATAAGAAAAAGAAAATGACAATCATGGCATTGGCATTGCATGTATCGGCTCATTTTTCAGCTACAGACAAGGGAGAGAGGATAAACACCGCGGTGTTAATCCTCGCCTTTAGGTTCCAGAAAATGCTCCCCCAAGTTGGGGAGTTCAGAAAAAAGAAAAGAGAGAAACAAAAAAAGAGAAAAAAGAAAAAGAGAAAAGAAAAGAGAGCGCTCAGGCGCGCATTGCGGATGAGAGCCCAGAGAGATCATCGCTCCCTTCTGCCCAGGTCTCACATCGTGTACGAGCAACGCGATGGACCGCAGCCCCATGCGAGGTTCAACGGAATAGTTGTGTCAGCCTAAGATACAGTGGACGCCGTGCATTGATCTGTATATCAGTTCCGGAGCTGATAACGATCCCCCCGGTCGCTCGAAAGACCAGAGATTCTCAGGATGCGTGCTCCTCAAAGCCACGTGCAAACTCGGATTCGCAAGAGTTCGTTTACAGGTTTTAGGCAGCCTGGGCAATTTACCGCTTTCTGCACGCAAGTGCCCGTTTTACTGTTCTGTCTGCACGCAAGTGCCCATTTACTGTTGTCGCATCGACACGAATGTGTCTATCTTTCAAAAAAAAAAGGAAAAAGAAACAGAAAAAGAAAATTCGGGGTTTCTCCAAGTAGACAAAATTGGTATAATTTCTGAATTCTTTATTCGCATTTTATCTTCGAAATATGTCTCGGCCAATTCATATTTCTTGGTAAAATCCAAATAAAGAGGGGCAGCTGTCATACCCCAATTTTGTCCGACTAATTGGAAAATCCCAAGGTTTTATTGCTTCGCATATTATTCTGAACGCGGGTGTCTATGGCACTCTCGTGCGGCGATTTTGTTTGGCGCTCGTTATTTTCAAAAAAAAAGAGAATCCAAAAAATAAACAATAATACTTAAGGCGAGCGCGCGTTTCGTTTTGAGCCGTGTGAGCATTTGTGTCACTGCGCGTTGTTTTATCGTTTTTAGAAAAAGTGAGAATAGAATAAAATTAGTTTTAAAAACATGCGCGCGTGCGTTTTCGAATTGCGTAAATGCTCCTAATCCTAACCCGGGCGCGTGTGTCGTTTCGAGTTGTGCGCAAGTCATTGCGTCGGTGCGCTTTGTTGTTACCGTTTTTATTGTCATAAAAAAATATAATAATAATAAATAAATAGTAAAATAAAATCAGTTTCTTAGCTGTCCCCTTTTTCATATAAACAAAATAAAAAAAAAAAAAGAAAGCCAAAATAGTACAAAAGAGGGTCAACTCTTTTTATATACATGAAGACAAAAAATTTAATTACATTTGGTACAAAAATTTAATTAAAAGCAAAAAGAGTACAAAAAATAATAAGGCCAAAAATCAGAATAAAAACAGCAACATGCGACTTGCTGCTCTCCTCCCTTCATGAAGCTACAGGCCCAAGTTCTTTCTTCTTGTCCCTTTTGTTTGGCTTCCATTTTCAGCAAAAACATTGCTGCAGTGGCAGCAGCCCTGCTGCTCCTCTGCTCCTCCCTTGCTGCTCCCTCTGCTCCACTGCAACAGCAACAAACTGGTCCCCTTAGGGTTTTGATCCCCTGCTCAGCACCCACCTACACCACAGTTTCCTCAGCCTATAAATACCAATAAACAGAAACAGTGTAGGGGGAGAACAAACAGAACACAGAGAGCAATTCACACACAGCAACACAGACAGGGCAATTTACAAAGCAGTAGCAGTGAGCAACCTATGGGATTTTTCTGAAGTTGGAGTAAAGAACAGAAACAGAGGCAGTAGCAAAGAAACAGTATTCACAGCAAGTAATAAGTCAAATATCAGAAGCTGGAGTAAGAGGTTGGTGAAATTCGCTAATAAATCCTTTTTTACACCAGTAGGATCCTATATCAAGTCTCTATTATTTTTTTTCTTTTGCTTGTTTACAAATGTGATTTGAAGCTCCTAAGCATCCAGCCCGTAAGATACAAAAACAGAATATGGTCTATTGGGATTTATCACTAGTTGTTTCTAAAATGGAATCAGCAAAAATGGCTTTGTTTGGCAATCAGTAATCTTTTTTTTTAAGAAAAAAACAAGAGAAGAACACCAAAACAAAAACTGAAACAGTAATAAATTTCCAAAAAAAGAGAGAATACAGTGCAGGTAGAGAAGTCAGTGAAGAAGAGAAAAGAGAGAGAAGGGAGAGAGACTGTACCTTCGGCCACCATTTACGGTGGCCACCGCCGTGAGCCGCCGTTGAGCCGCCGTGAGCCGTCAGTCACCAACCCCCAACCACCGAACACCTCTTCGCAACCCTCTCCACCCAAACGGCTGCCACCAACCCGTCGGACTACCGTCAAACCCATCGGACCACAACAACCACCACCGTTACCTCTCCTCCTAACCAAAACCATCATCACCGCCGTGAGTTCGTCCTCCCCGTCGCGAGGCAAACCCAGATCGTCCCCTCCACGCACCAGTAGCCACCACCGTAGACCATCTTCCCTCTTTCGTTCTCTTTCTCCACGCCTCTCACCCCTGCTCTTTGAAGAGGAAGCCTCGATCGATGAGAAGAAAAAACGAAACTGAGTTGTGGTGGAGAGAGAGCGACGGATCTGTGAGGAGAGAGGGAGGGGTTCGCACGGTGCCATTGAGAGAGAGAGGGAGAAGATTAGGTTTTTCTGATTTTTTTTTGAGGAGAGCGGCGCGTAGAGGAGAGAGACGAGATTAGGGTGGAGTGAGGGAGAGAGGCGGATGCAGGACAGAGAGAAAGGAAGCAAAACGGAGAGGAGGGGAATGAGGGTGAGATACGGCGGAGGAGAGAGGAGATGAGAGGGAGACGGCGTAAGCAAGGGGAGAGAAAATTTTTTTAGGGTTGGGGCGATTTGGGGGAGTGAGGCGCCGTGGAGGGGAAAGCCAAATTAGGGTTTTCTATTTTAGGTAAGCTATTTATAGTATACACAGCAGGGGTATTTTAGTCTTTTCACGTTTTTTAATTTTCAGATCAATGTTCGCACCCCCCTGTTTACTTCGTACGCCCCTTTCTGAAGCCCATGATCTTTTTGGAACGCAGCCCAGCTTGCAAAAACAAGCTGGGCTCACTATCTGCACCCCAGTTTTAATAACGCACCCCTCCTTTTATTTACACCCTTATTTTACTGCTGCACCCCCTGTTTTTTTTTTTTTCATTTCGTTTCATTTCCCTAAGCGAACCTTTTTTTACAAACCTTTTTTTTTTTCAATAATGGATAAATGTTTCCCCAAACGAAAATTAATCCAATTGCGAAAACTTTTCAAAATTGAAACTCTGTTAATAGTCTTGCGAAGCATCTGTTTGCACGATTATTAACAATGGAGTGCTAGTGATAATCACTCATAACCTTTGTTAGTTTGATTATCATGAATGCTTTCGATTTCAAAAGATATTTTTCCAAGCATCAAAAATCACGGCAAGTGTTAGTGATGATCACCCATAACCTTTGTTAGTTTGATCATTATGAACGCTCTTCATTTTCCAAAACATCATCAAAAGGTTTTTTTTTTTCACTTTCAAGGCTCATTAGAACTACGTCGCTTTGATTCCCATTTGGGATACGTAGGAGCGAGTCACATTCTCGTCAAGCGCAATCATAAAAAGTTTAGCTTTTGCATAACAAAAAGAAAAGAGTTATTTTCATAACAAAAAGAATCACTTTTGCAAACCAAGATCGTTTTCAGAACGAAAACCTTTTCCTTTCTAAAAACATTTTCAACCCATCATCGTTAGTGGCTAATCAGAACCTTTGTTCGTCTAGCCATTGGTGGCGATGTCTTTTTCCCAAAAGAACAACAAGCGAGGATCACTCATAACCTTTGTTAGTTTGATCATTCGTGCCAATCAATCTCTTTCGAAAACCCCTTTCAAAAGAACAAGTAAAAATGAGTCACTACTAATAGTCAATCAGAACCTTTGTTCGTCTGACTGGCGGTAGTGACTCCCATTTTCAAGAGCACTTAGCGGTGATTACCCATAACCTTGGTTAGTTTAATCATTCACTAAATGCTCGTCCTATTTCGAAAACTCACTAAAAAGATAAAAGACAAAAACCTTTTTCAGGACAAAACAGAAGAACTACGTAGCTTTGAGTTCTCCATCGCACCGGGAGATACGTAGGAGCGGGCCATGTCCCGTCAAGCATTTTTTTCTAAAAACCTTTTTTTCCCCTTTTTTTTTATAATAAATAAAGATTTTCATTAAGAATTTTTCAATAAGAAGCAGAAAGGCAAAATTAAGTACTTTCAAGTCAACACACTAAAACCACACACCTAATTAAAGGTTCCCTCTCAGTAGAGAGGACGCGTGGGGTGCTTACACCTTCCCTGCGCGTAACCGACCCCCGAACCCTATTCTCTAGTTTCGCAAGACCAATCGCTCTCCAAAAAAGGTTTTCCTAATATTTTCCTTAATAAATATTGGTGGCGGCTTCATTGTCATAGAAAAAGTTGTGAACGAGGAAGGTTCTCCCTCGGGGACTTTTTCGGGCGCAACACTAACAACTCAATTATAAATACTAATAAACTTCCTTAACTACTTAACTAACTATATCTAATAAAAAGTCGTGATTTTAATAATTTTAAGCATCGTTGAAGAGAGAAATAAGATAAAATGAGAGCAAATTAGATGAGAGAGAAATAATTTTTATACTAGATTTTTTTTATAAGAAGTTTTATAATAGATTTAGTTTTGATATGTTTTTATTACAATAAACAAACAAATGATTTTCTATCGTTCTTTTTAAACAAAAATAAAAGACAATTTTGACTTCTGCTATTTGTGTATTTGTGTAGAGCTGGCAAAACGGGCTACCCGACACACATCAGGCCAGCCCGCATTGGGCTCGGGCTTCTACGGTCAGGGCCAAAAAACCGGGTTGTAATTCGGGCTCAACCTTTTCGGCCCAATCCCGACCCTATGCGGGCCGCGAGATTTTTGGGCTAGCCCGCATTGTGCGCCAATTTTTTCCTATTTCTCTTTAGCGCACTGTATTATAGAAAGAATTGAATATAATTATCATCACTTTTCAATATTTTAACGCCACTAAAAATTAAAATCGGATAATATTCTTTTAAAAAATTAATCATGAAAGGCTTATTAATTATTATTCATGTATGTACAGTAGCAAAATTGTAATTCTGTAAGATTATATTATAATAACAACTAGTAACTTGTGTTTCCTTTTTCAAAACGAGTATCAATATTATATTAGAATGAAATGCAACAAAAACATCAATTTACATGAAATGGAGGGACAAATGCACTTACCAATGAATAATAAACTTAAGAGACGTTGCATTTGGGTCTATGAATTTCGGTTATTGATTATGGGTTGGGCAACAATATCTACATTATTTTTTAATTCACGGGATTGCGGGCTACCTATGGCCCGACCAGGCTAGCCCGACACGGACTCGGGCTTTTGTGGACCAGGCTAAAAAGCCCGGGTGTAAAATGGGCCCAATTCATTTGGCCCAAGCCCTCCTATGTTTCGGGCTAGCCCGGCCCGGTGGGCATGGCCCATTTTGTCAGCTCTAGATCTGTGTGCGTTATTAGCGTTACCACCACCGACAACTCAATATTTCTGTAGCTTGAATTCAGGTTGCTCGAGTTCAATTATGTTCCCATGAGTAATGATGATACTGGTTGATGTGTGCAATGTGGAGTATGTATAGGATATGGATCCTCCTTCCTCCTTCTTCTCTATCTCTCTCCTATAGGAGTTGGATCGATCTCCTTCCACTCTTTCCCTCCTTCTTCTCTATCTCTCTCTTATTTTCACTATCTCATCATTTATTTATAATTTTTTAATGATGAGAGAGAGTGAAAGTAAGAGAGAAATGGGGGAGATTTAGGCTCTCTGATTGGCAAAAAAGAGCGGATAGTGGATGAGCTTATAGCGGATAGCAAATAAGCTAGCTGATAGCGGATAGTTGATAGCCGATAAGCTAGCTAATAGCGAATAAAGTGTTTGGTAAAATTAGCGGTTGAACTAGCTGATAAATGTAAAATGACATAAAAGGACATGTTTAATTAATAGTTAAATTTATTCAACATAAAATAAGCATAAATTATTTTTCTTAATAGTCTAATTTATATATTAATATGAAATTCTAATTTATTTTTTCCATAAAACTCATGATAGTTTAATATATTTATTTACTTGATAGTTGTCTTTGCAGGGGTAACTAAAAACACTTAATATTTGCAGGGGTAACTAGGAACACTTAATATTTACAGGGGGTAACTAGATCCCAAATGGCAGCCAAGTCAGCATAGACTTAACACTGTTAGCTAAAACAAACAGCAGAGAGTAATTAGAAACACTTAATATTTACAAGGTTTATTTTAATTTTTTTTTTGCAGGGGGTAATTGGATAATGAGCATATTTGCACGGGGTAGCATATATTTAAGCCTTATAAAAATAATGAGAGTAAAAGTGACTAAAAAGATGATACACTATAAGCTATAAGCTCAAACGCTACTTGAAGTAGCGTTTCAAAAAACGCTATAAGCTACCCCAGAAACGCTATCCGCTACTGCTCGCCAAACACCTCTAATTTTTTCCATCTGTTATAAGCTAGTCAAATCTGCTATAAGCTAGCAGATCTGACTTGCCAAACAGGGAGAGTGGAAGGAGAGGATCCAGAGTGGAGAGTGGATATGGACATGTACACGTACGTTTTGAGATTAATTTTGACTATGGTACTCAAAATGTGCTAGTTATTTTATTCTTTAGGTGCAGAGAGTCTCACATCTACTAATAAATAGGCATGTGCGGACTGTATTGCCTCACTCTTGATTTTTTTCCGATAAGCAATACTTCGTTTAACGAAGCACTAGAGGTGTTCAAGCCCAAACAACAAAGTTACATATTGTCTCACTCTTGATAGTTTATAATGGATAAACTCATGATATTGATAAGTGGTTATTAACTACTGTTATCAATTCAGTGTTTTTTATTAGTTTATAACGTATTTCAGACGTTACTTGAAATAGTATTTTAGTTTATAGCACTTTAGTTTTCTCTCGTTTTCATTGTTATGACTAGTTAAATTTCTTATATTTTCTACATTGAATGAATATTCTTTCTAACTTTTAAGCACTAATCACAAATGTCAATTTATGTCATTTTATATTTATCAACTAATTCAATCGTTAATTTTATCAACTATCTTTAAGTTCAATCCACTATCAGTTATCAGTTCATTCGCTATTTATTTATTAATTTATTTATTATCTGCTACTTTTTACCAAACAGAGCCAATAATAAAAATTGAAATACTCAATTCCACCTTCAAGAAAAAAAAGATATCAAAAGACATTTTTATGATAATTAATATCATAAAAGAATACTTATTGTATAATATTAACAAAGAAAATATCAAAATAAAATTTTCTATTGAGAAGAGACTAAAACTAAAAATATAAAATACGATGAACGAGTATAAGTGCATGAAAAAATGAATAAATGAACGATTTAGGTGTGGTGGGGCGGGTTTGGGTTAAGGATTTGGATAAGTATTTTTTTACTCAAATAAACTCATACCATTTCACTAGCAATAATGTTTGTAATATAAGTTAGACTGCAATAGTGAACATGAGAGCTAGCATAAAATCTTGAGGCTCTTGCGAAAGCGTGAGCGACAAGATTTGCTCGCCTCCATACAAAACTAATCCTATAGCTTACAAATTGTGAGAGTAGCGTATCACAATGAGATATCAAAACACCAAAGTTAGTGTTGTTGGATGTTGCTCTGGTTACCACATTGACCATAGAGATACAATCCATCTCGATCGTCATTGCTTCTAAGCCTAAATCCTTCAACCACTTCAATGCTTGCCATAAACCCATTGTTTCAACTTTTTGAGAATACTTTGTAAGTCCCCTACACACCCCCACACCACGTAAGTCTCCACTCATTCCTGATTTTTTAAGTAAGGTAGTGAGCCCCTCGCACAAATAATAAAAAGGTAAGGCGACAATCGGTCACCCTGCCTTAACCCTCTCCCAGGTGTGATAGGTCCAACTTTTTCACTATTCACCAAAATTGAGTAGTTGACTGATTCCAAAAACATAGACATCCATTTCACCCATCTCTCATCAAACTCATCTTCAACATCATGTACTTCAAATAGTTCCAATCAACTCTACAACATTCTTGCCCTATTCCAAACTTTGAATAGTAGAAATCTGGACCAACAGCTACACCCAAATAAAGCACTTTTTCTTAGTCGAAATTGAAATGGATTAGAGTCGTCAGATTTTGGTCATCTTGCCAAGCCTAATAATAAATCGTCTAGTTTTCAATCGCTTTGCATGGATATGTCTATTGTGCACATGTGACATTTTATGGTATCTCAAAAAGATAGCTCAGTTGGTGAGATAAGGGACATGTAGGAGTTACAAGAATGATGTTGAAGATTCAAATCCTGAGGAGGTTGAAGATTCAAATCCTCGAAACTAACATTTCCCCCCATCTCCTAACTAATTACTAACCACTAATACTTTCTATTAAAAAAGTGACATTTTAGGGCATACTACACAAGCCTATTTAACAATTTTAAGAAGTTTCTTAAACCGTTAAAAATCACAATTTCTTCCACTAAATATGCTTTTTGGCCAAGCAATTTCCTCCATAGCTGCACTTTCTCTTCGAAGACTTGAATAGTGGCCCCCCAAGCTCCATCACACAGACCCCCCCCCCCCCCCCCCTCCCCTTTTGTAAGAGAACTACTGTGATCGCTAGGTACCAGTTCTCCCATGTTGCATCGCGATGGAGGAACCATTCATCTATTGCCGCAATTCGTTTTGGTGTCGGTTCTTTAAAACACTAGATAAAGGAGAGGGGCGTAACAAAACATTGAAGATTACTTATTATTTTTAATTACTCTGTAGATAAAGGAGTGGGTGTAAGAAATTGGTGATTTACTCTGGAAAACTCAGCATTTAAGATATTCAAAAATAGGAGTATACTCCTTTATTTACTCTACAGACAAAGGAGGGGATTTTTTTTATCATTATAAAGGAGAGGACTTAAGAAATCGGTACTTTACACCATGGAAAATTTACTTTTTGGATGCCTCAAAAAGAAAAAGTATGCTCCTCTAGCAGATCCAGCATTAACAAGTTCAGTAGACATGAAATCCCGATCAATAAGTAATTGCAACAAATGAGCACAATAATAATATTTTAACAGAAAAACCATTATATAAATACCAGAAGAAATCTACCAACAATTTCAGGGCATCAGAAATATTGTGCATAAGTTTTACAGACCTACAAAATACTAATACGAACATAAAATTAAATTCTGCAAAAGTTGTCCATAATAACGACTATGCATCGACCAGAAAAAACTAATAAGCCTAACAATGTTGCACCATAATAATAATACAAGAGAACAGGAAACAATTCCAGTTGAGTTATAAAGTTGACATATCAGGTCCTCCAGCAAAAGAATGGACCAACCCTATCGTTTAGAGGGTCTCACGTCATCTTCTCCGCCATCTGAACCATCCGAATCGTCTTTGTCTGACCTCTTTCGTTTTGGTGGAACCTCAGCCTTCTCACCACCATCCTCATCACTGTCACCTTCTTCTTCCTCCTCCTCATCTTCCTCGACCACACCATTCTCCACTGGTTCAAAATCACTAGATGCTTCCTCCTCCTCAGCATTGCCTAAAGGGCGAACGAGATACTCTGTTCCCAAATCCTCCTGAAACATTGTATGTAATTCACATGCGAAACGACATATATTAAAATATCAAATTATACAGGCAGCAGATTAAAAACACAATAGTATAGCATCACAATAGATGCAGATAAATAAAACTTATGTTACCTATAAGACATGTTATTGAGTTATTGGTGGAAAAAGCAAGCAGATCCAAATATAAATAAATGAAGAAAGTATAAAAGACAAACAATATCTACATGAAATGGAGTGAAGCTTTTTGAATGTCTAAAATCCTTAAGAAGTTAAAAAGTGTGCTGTCCATTAATAATTAAAAATTCAGATGAACTAATAATATCTATACTATCCTCTTCTATAGGTACTAATCATATTGATGCATATTATTCTGCAAAAGATATTCAATTTAAGACCTACTATGAAAAGGGAAAAGGACGTGCCAGAGGGGAGAAGCGAAGCCCCATCACAAAAAGAAGAAAAAGAAAAATGGATTGCGTTGAGTAATTGTTCAGGAAATAATATAACAGCAGAGAAAACTTCAACGGCTTAACGAAAAATCATAATAGGTCAAATACACAAATTGGAAAAGAAACCCTAGCAAAGAACAGACTAAAAATTGAAAAATAAAAATAAATTAAAAGGAAAATCAAACTAATTGAGGAAATTGATGAAGAAGATAAAACATGATAATCAGGTCAGAATAGAGATTTTTGAAGACTTCAAAATCGTAATCGTTTTGATAAATTAGGGATTTCATAAGCAAATATAAGTCACTTACCTCTTCCTCTTGCTCCTCCTCGTCATCGTCGTCATCGTCATCATCGTCGTCGTCGTCAGGGTCACCACCACGTTCGCCGTCACCTGCTTCTTCTTCATCTTCTTCATCGTCCTCATCATCGTTGCCGCCTTCAGGAGCATCTTCGTCATCCTCATCTTCATCATCGTCGTCTTCGTCGTCGTCACCATCGTCGTCGTCATCGTCATCTTCATCATCCTCTCCATCGTCTACTACTTCGTCGGCGACATGCTCTTCATCATCCTCACTCAAAACGATGACCTCGTTTTCCTCAACTTGCTCTTTTGATTCCCCAGTGACCTTCATCTTCAAATCCAAGTATCAAACTATTTTTTTTCTGAAGATTCCGAAATTCCTGTTCGGCGAGGAGAAAAAATCAATCGAAAATCGAGAACGGCGAATAGAGAACACAACGCAGTTACCAGACTCTTCCCTTCGTTTCCCCAGTTGTTCTACAACGTATGATCTGAGCCGTTGAAACCCCAAATTCACACGGATCGATGACGTGGCTTCAATCCGATGGTTATTATCTGTGCTTTTGTGTTATAGTGAAGCTAGTATGATTACGCCCTGCGGCGCGAGATACTCCTGTTTTCACAGTCACGTGTATCACGTGCTACTCGAGTTAGGGTTTGCTCTCGTCAGTTCCTCTGCCCACGTCTCTCAAAATTTTAATTAATTTTATAATTTTTATTTTATTTAATTACATTTTAGTCCCCTATTTTCAATGATTCACGATTCGGTTCTTCCCGTTTGTAATTTTAGACCTATATTTCTGAATTTTTTTTACATTTTTCCTACGAGAAGCGGGTCTACCCGCCCTTTTTTATCAACTGATTCAGCATTTTTCATTAACATTGGGCTAAGCCCTAATCCGAATTACAATAGTAATATAGGGGTCACAGCCCAAACAGCAAAGTGAACCTAATACAAACGGGCCTCAACCCGACCCACCCAATAAAGGATTCGAAATCCAACAACTTACACAAAAGAGGAACAAAATTATTGATACCATCTTCATTCCTAACCCTAAAAGGTAATGAAACACCACCCACCCCTTGAATTGCAATACCATGCTCAATCATTGCTCAGAATTGCAATACCATGCTCAATCATTGCTCAGATCCACAGAACCAAGCTCAACAACCCTCAATCCTCTTCTTTATTTCTCATCAAACAAAATCACCCTCGTGCAAGGTCAAAACCCTCCATTTTCTTTAACCTTTCACCAACGTGCAAATCATCTTCGACATAAAGATTATCTTCGATCTGCTTCCAAAAGCACTTGAATCACCGTTGGTGGAGAACTTGACCAGTTCGTAGGTAGCAAATTCGACGCAGCAAGCTTGACGATGAGATCAGCGACGTTGTTTCCTTCCTGATGGACCCAGAGAAGACCCACAGAGGTAAAATTTTCCTTCATCTTCTTAATGTCTTGAACTATGTTCCATATATCGTTTCTGACAAGGTTGTCTCTGCGTGTTTCGATCAAAATCAAACAATCGGACTCGAAGAGGACGTTTGAGCACTCGAGGTTAATTGCAAGAGACACGGCTTCGCAGAGGGCTAAAGCTTCAGCAGCCAATGTAGAGAAGGTGAAAATCATTGAGGTAACTCCTGTAATAAGCCTGCCCTTATCAGCTCTACAAATACAACCTATAACACCCCGACCTGTGCTCACATCGAAATGGGCATCAGAGTTGAATTTTAGAACACTAGGGCGCGGGGGTCTCCAAATCCCTCTATAGATATCTCTCCTGGGTTCACAAGGAGGGATAGGGGGTGAATTAAGGTAGGATTCAAACAACCTAGTTTCAAACCAAATACGCTTAATTGAGAGAAGCACCTCCATGGGGTTAGGGTTTTTTTCTTCAAACACTTTATGATTTCGCCTCTTCCAAAATTCCCAAAGGTTTATGAAAATGTTGTGTTTTATGTTTTATTTAAAAAGTAGAAATAAAAATATAGCTCTTTAATTATTTCACTTTTACGTTGTTTTTTATACAAAGCTCATGAAGTAGTAGCTTTATACTCTAATTGATTGTCAAATGATTTCCTTTTTAAGTTTTTACGTTTTGCTCTTGACTTTCTTCCAACCGTTAGGAGTAATTGCATGGAGTAATGAGATTTAACACCATGAGCATCAATTTTTTGACAATGATTTTAATACTATTTAAAATCAATTGTTTGGTATATGACTGTTGTGTAAAATCGTGTGCAAGTATACACAGTCCAAGAAGTAGTATATGATAAGAAAAAGTAGTATATGATAAGAAAAGATCGTTCCCACGAGGACTGAGGTCTAAAATGTGCTTAATTTGGCTAGCAAATTAGTGAGGTAAAAATAATAGACACGAGTTTTTGAAAGCATTTTAAACAACAAATTAAGTAAAAGGGTGTGAAAATCAGTATTGAGAATGAGTTGGAATGTGTTCCCTAAGTAACTCCTTTCTAGTGCAGTAGTGCTGCGTCTAATGCTGCAGCAATAGATGCTGTCGCAATAGTTGCTGTTTTGTCAAACACTTCCACTAGGGTTTCTCTACAAGAGTCTATGTCTAGACCCTAAATAGGTATTCCCTAGGCTACTCATGCACCCACAGTGTTCATCTCATGGATTTTGCCCTCCTATGTCTAGGGTTTAAGCAAGAAGCATTAAAGTGTCCTTTACTACTTACTATCTATGTTATCTTTTGAGATATATTCATAAACCATTTCTGAATTTACGAATTTACTTAAGTTAGATGGTCATTCCTAATTTAAGATGGAAATATTAAGCTCACAAAAGATAAATTGCTAAAACATCAAACGCATTTCATCAAATGCACTAAAAATTCATTACATAGATCCCAACATTAATCCAACTATAAGTATTTAGCTCATAATAAGCAAACTAGTATGGGCACGATAGAGTGGTATGCCAAAGACTATATTTGGAGTTACCGGTGAGACACGTTTAATATTTTAAAAAAAATTGTTGAGCTGAAGAGATAGAATGTTGTTGCTTGTGAAGTATTTGAAAAAAAGTAACACTATATGATGAATACATACTCATATACAGACCTCAATGCACGATATGTGTTTGTGGATCTTCTAAGAGGAATTGGTTCTTAATACGTAACAATGGTTCGTATAATTATTATTTATTTTTATCAATCATATTAAGAACGATTCTAATATCAAAAGAACGATTCTTTAACAAGAAAAATAAAGAACTTGTTATTAGTAAAACTAGAGTGAGTACATTGGTTCAATAGAAAAGTGAATGAAAAAAATTCAAATTGGTTTTTTTATTATGGAAGTAGGTATTAGGAATGAATAGAATAAACCCTCAATTTAGCCTTAAACTATACAAACTTATTAAATAGTCTACGAAGTTTATTTCATCCACCAATTTAGTAGGCTAAGTTGATCCATGAAGATAAACTATACAAACTTATTAAACAAATTTCACTCAAACTATACAAACTTATTAAACAAATTTCAGAGACTAAGAGGCTATTTAATAGGTTTTTATAGTTTAGAAACTCAATTGAAGAGAATATAATAGTTTAGGAACTAATATGAGGTTCCCTCGAACGGAATCATCATTATTACAGAATCACCCACGAAAGGCATTATTTTTGTTCTACCATTACTTTTGACCATGATGCCCCGTGACGACTTCTTTTATGCAGTTATGAACATCGCACGCAGAAATTAAAGACAAGGGCATTTCATTTTCCAGCCAAATATAGCACCATCTATGGGCAAATTTAAAATGCCTTACCCATTTTTTTTTGACATGATCCTTACCCATTTTCAGTAAACAAAGGGGAAAACATTTTCCATTTTCCAATCATTTTCAGATATGAAACTCCTCCCATCAACTTGCAATAGCAACAAAAGATAGCCATGGGATTATAATTATAATAAAAAACTGTTGTGTAAAACGAAAGAGATTTACTAACAATTTCAGTGTACCAGAGCAATGCACAAGATTTAGCGGCCCATGAAGTGGGTGGAAGCTAAAAATTAAGTGTGTAAAATTTGTCCTACTCTTAACTATACACTGACTGACCTGACTATACTATTGAACCCAAAATCATACTGCACCATAACAAGACAACATCACAACAAACACTTCCATGAACCTACGTATTCCTTCTCTGAAATGTGTGTTTAAAAGACAAAGGACAACAAGTTGACCTATGGTTAATTTGTTAATTCCCCTGGCTAAGAACTTACCAATCCTATCGTTTAGAGGGTCTCTCATCATCTTCTCCTCCATCATCGTCATCTGAATCATCTTTGTCGGACCTCTTCCTTTTTGGCGAAACCTCAGCCTTCTCACCATCGTCATCGCTGTCACCCTCCTCTTCCCCACCTTCATCTTCCTCCTGGCCAATTTCCTCTGGTTCAAAATCACTGACTGCTTCCTCGTCCTCATCATTGCCTAAAGGGCGGACAAGGTAATCTGTTCCCAAATCCTCCTATAAAACAATTTATGTGTAAGATCAATTATGATGAAAAAAGGCATAGAGCAAAACAGAGTTCTATGTATGTACAGTATATTGGCAATACAAAAAGTGAGCAACACAATTGTGCAGATAACAAAAAATTATGTGACCTATTAACTTAAAGATGGCCAATTATGTAGCTCTTTTTGAAGGAACTTAGACTTCAAAATTCAAGTAATCCAAATCATGCCAATAAAGGACCCGGTCGATCATATAATGCACGAGAATGAGACAAGAAGAATCAATCAGCAAGAAAACCAAAATGTAAATAAAGATATTGTTAAGATCAAACAATAGTGTGGAATCCATTATATGAAATATAATATGGAGCATGTTTCTTGCATGTCTAAAATCATCAAGAAGTAAATTTAATCGCAAATTAATAAGAAACTGATGAACTATTAATAAGATCTATACTCTCGTCTCTCCTATTTCAATTGGTATTAACCGTACTGATGCAAAAAAAATATATTGAAACAAAAATCCTAATAAGGTTGAATATAAAAAGGGAAAAGCCAATTGAACAAAATTTAAAGAAAATAATTGATTAATGAAAAATTGACTTCCTTGTCAAAAAAAATTGAAAAATTGACTTGCCTTAGCAAAGAAACCCTAACTTAGAACAAATTGAAAATTGGAAAATTTTAAAGAAATGCCAAGGCAAATAAATCAATAAACAATCCAGGAACAAGAAATACGACGAAGCCTCAAAAACTGTGACAATTTTAACAAATTAGGGATTTAATAAGGCAAATATAACTAAATTACCTCATCATCGCCCTCCTCCTCGTCATCGTTTTCCTCGTCGCTGTTACCGTCGTCGGAATTACCACCATGCTCACCTTCAGCTCCTCCTCCTCCTCCTCCTTCTTCTTCTTCTTCCACTTCCTCGTCATCGTCACCGCCGCCGCCAGTAGCATCTTCCTCCTCCTCCACTTCCTCCTCATCATCATTGACGTCTTCATCTTCGTCCTCGTTCTCGTCTTCACTGTCTTCTCCATCAACTACTTCGTCTTCAGATTCATATTCTTCGTCATTCTCATTCAAAGAGGTGACCTCTTTTTGCTTCACAGTCTTCTTCAATTCCTCCGCAACATTCATCTTCAAAATCCAAATACCACAAAGAATTCTCCTAAAGATTTCGAAAATTCCTACTTCTACGAGGAAGAAAAATGGATCGAAAATCGAGTACGGGAGAAGAGACGACACAGCGAAGTTACCACGTCTTCCCTTCGCTCCTCCCCACAGTTACTTCGCAACACTGATCTTACCCGTTGAAACGTGAATTCATGCGGCTTGTTGACGTGTCAGTCAATCGGACGGTTAATATAAAAGCATTTGCATTTCAGCAGCGTTGCGTCTCTCGCTCGCTCAATACTCTTCACAGTCACGTCCGTCACACGCGTCACGTGCTACTGTCGCTTACATTAGGGTTTCAGGGATTTGTTTGGATCCTCAATAGCAAATCCTCTACAGTATTATTCTCAGCCATTGGATGAAATGAGGGCTCTGATTTTATAAAACAAATAAGAATAGAAAATTAATAAAAACTGTCCAGTAACTCATGATTCCTCACTCAGTTTTCGCGCTTAATTTATTTTTCCTTGCCGCTTCTTTCATTGATTCTAACCTCTCGCTTCTTTCTTTCAAGTTTCAAAATCGTAGTTGGAATTCAGGTAAACCATTTTGTAGACTACAAAAATTTGTAATTATGCAAAATAAGGTCCCAAAACAGCAGCAATATGCTGCATAATGTAAACCAGCAGCAATTTTGAGAGAAAGAATTATTTCAACAGCAACAGTATGCAAAATAAGGTCCCTGAAACAACAATCATTACCAACCAGTATGATTCGTTCCTTCCATAGGAATGAGGTAAGGGAAAGGATATTGATTTCAGCGTTCTCTCTGATTGCGACTTCTTCTCAAAACCCAATTTGAATCTTGCAGTTTACTTTCTATAAAATTTGGAAGTGTGGATGCATCTCAATGGCGACCACCAATAAGAAATTAGGAGGGAACTCGCTGGCGACCACCAATAAGAAAACATCTCAATGGCGACCACCGCCGCCACATCCGCCATTAACTCCAAAGTTATTTAACAGTAAGTCATCAATCTGGTCTCTAAGCTTACACATGTTCTCCTATTTAGCACATAAAGTATATAAAATGGTGCAAGTTCAGGAACTAAATTATGGATTTAGTATCTATTTAACTCAAACGTGAAAAAGAAATCTAGGTGGAAAGTTTAAAATTTAGGGTAGTCAAAATCAAATTCATATACGAAATTCCTGAAGGTTTTTATTTTTTAGGGGGTGCAAGTGCACCTCCCACAAAGATGAATAACCCACCTACACTACAAGAATTTCGGTGATTTCCGAGGGAAAAATCCCTCGCAAAAGCAAGGAAAATCCGTCGCTAATTCACGTTACCGACAGAATTTCCGACGGACAAAATTCTGCCGGAAAAATGCTCCTCGCAAACGATTTCCGACGGAATTTTCCCTCGAAAACCCTTCCGTCGCAAATCCCTCGCAAAGTCCGTCGCAAAAACCCGTCGCAAATCCCTCGCAAATTCCATCAGAAATCCCTCGAAAATCCCTCACTAATATCCGTCGTAAATCGCTCGGAAATATTAATTCACAGCAAAAAAAATAAATTACATCCCAACAATCTATTCAACCACCACAAATATTTTTTATTACATACCGAAGACAATTGCAAGTATATCAACAATCATCCATTCATAACCCCAATTTTATTGAGCCAACATATTAAAAAGAAATTCAACAAGGGTATATTAGCATTCACTACAATGCTAAGTAGAAATACCAAAAGAAATGAACCACTGACAAGAATCCCTATAATTATTGAAGTATATATTACATTCACAAGTGTTACCAACAAAATGCAAAAACTATACTAAAATAGAATAACTAATGTCATTTAAGTCGAACTGTCGTACTCAGACCCTGCAAAATGGAAAAGGAACGCATAAGATTAAACAGACAAGAAGACTGAACCGGACTCTTCTCTGAGCGATCGGTCCTTTTGTTGAAATAGAACTGTTTGTGCTCGTGCTGTCTTGAGGGCTTGGTGCCAGATATTGAGGTCGCTCCTGTATGTAGGCTGGTCGCGTGCAGAGCTCCCTCGGGGTGTACCTGCGATGGCACTCCAACGCCCAAGTCAGTGGGGTGATTTAGTGTAGTAATATTGGTTAACAACGTACCTTTCATATGATGTCAGGGTCTCGTTATATAGCACCTGGGTGCTGAGGACGGCCGTTGGATCTGCGAGAATTCCTCTCCACCGTAGATTCTCCCATCGTGGGTATAGGCTGGCGCTGGTCGTTGTTGGGCCGCTCGCATAGGCCCAAACTTCTGAACGGGTTGCGACCCGACCCACAAGTCGTGTGATGCTGATTAAGTGGTGGGCCGTCCGCGTCGGTCCAGTATTCGTTTATGGGCTGCGGCCCAATCCAGAACAAAAACTACCATTACACAGACAAGAAAATTAGATCTAAACCAAACCTAAAATAATGCTATGGTACAGACACATTTAAGTTATTTCAAGTGACAATCAATTAGCCAATCAAGCAAAAATAAAACACATGAATGCAAATACATGTATATACAAGCATATATTTATCAATAGCTAAAGCTAAAATGTCACTTTCGAACCCTAGGAGTAAAAGTTTAGGTATCAATCACATTGTTTCCCTTACATATAAACAAGGCTCAATCATGAATGGCACCTAAGTATCCCAAATTCCCAACAAACTTACTCAAACTTCAAGAATACATTTGACATATCAAACGATGTCGAAAAATTACAAATGACCACTCATTAGAAAGCTTATGATGTCTAGTTTCTGACTATGCTTTTAAATTTTCTAAACAGAGAGTCAAAAAGTGCAGTTTTCGCAAAGAATGCAACAGATCCAGAAAACAGGGCAGAAATGGTGTTCTGGGTTGGGATGCTCTTAAAGTGATCAATACAACTCCAAATGACCTAAAATTTATGTCTATATGGTAGCCAATCTTGTCTAGTTTTCAAATAAATAGGAATTATGCAAAAAGGAATTCATTTGCAAACGATATGCTCAAAATACCGAACCTATGTCCAGTTTGTTTCCAGAATTCTTCCTGAGCTTGTGATGCTCACATCTTGAGCTACACATATCCAAATGCGACCAAACCCAAGCCAAAATGTCAAGCATCAAGTATAGTTTTCAGAAAGGTAACTTATAAAATTTTTGGATACCTAGATCATTCCCAGTCCCCCAAAAACCGTAGCTATACCCAGTTTTACTCCAGAATTCTACTCTAACTTGTGATGCTCATATCTTGAGCTACACAAGTCCAAATGCAACCAAACCAAAGCCAAAATGTCAGGCATTAAGTCCAGTTTCTTAACAAAAGAGGCCCCATAATTTTGGATTAACAGAACATTTCCAGTTTCAAAAAGACTGCACCTATGTCCAGAATGTCTACACAATGATTTTGCTAATAAAATGGCTCCAAATAGCACCAAGTTTCATACCAGCAAACACAACAACAACACAAACAGAATCAAACACATTTTTAGCAGTAAGTTTAAGCATAAATCGAAGAACTCACCTTATTTCGAAATTAAATTCGAAAACGGAATGGAAAACACGATCAAAGCAGGAACACAACACAAACGGACCCCAAACCGCTCCAAAATGGTTCCCACGGCTTCTAGCTCTCTCCAAAACTCTCCAGTTCTGCCCCAAAGCTCTAGGGTTCGCAACCTATCCCCAAAACGACACCAAATCTCCAAATTTGAACCCCAAACAGCAGCTAAAGCTTCAATTGAACCCCCAGGGACGTCCAATTTCAAGAAATGAAGAAGAAGAACTTCAAAATCTCACTTTCAGACAATAATGCTTCCAAATGAGATTCTGTTGGGCAATCAACAAGGAGTACAATAGGACCAGGAATAGAAGGACCCAAGACGTCACTTGGATGAACCTGTTGTGGCAGGAAAACAGTTGCATTAAAATCTATGGAATCCCAACAACAGATTAAAAATAAACTAAATCGTGTGCGATTGTAATCGATATCTATCAGTCTCAAATTACATTTCCTTTTCTAAATTTCCTACCACCCTATTTTGGGTACATAATGTCACAACTGAAATGCAGCCTTCGTGAAAGAATATAACATTACCTAACCAGATCCGACGATGATGTTGTTAATTGGAACGAATATGAGTTTAACGAACGAAACCAATTGCGGTATGTATAGCAACCTTTCAAAATTCTACAATACAAAATGCATGAAAAAATTTAGGATCCACATTACAGATATTCGAATCATGTCAAAAAAAAGGAAATCAAAGATGTATCGAAGAAGAGGAAGATGGAGGGGGGGTTTGTGACAGCTGCATCCAAGGCCACACAACGAATCCAAATTCACTGCATTAATAGATAAAAGTTAATTTAGAGAAAGATCTTCTGCAACTATAAAATTTAATTTAGAGAAAGATCTTCTGCGACAAATCTATTAGATATAAAGCTATCTTAATGTACCTGCAATGTTGCACATTGGTTAGAGCTCTTCCACAACTAAACGATGCTTCTCCCCACCTAAATGCATTATCAGTAGTCATATGCATCACAATGAGTGAGAAAGAAATTTGAAATTAGAATCCTAAAGACAATCTGACATAGGCATGGCAACGGGGCGGGTCGGGGCGGGTTTGGCATTCCGCGTCCCCGCCCCTACCTCTATCGGGGTCGGGTTTTGCATCCCCCAACCCCGTCCCAAACGGGGACGGGTTCCCCGCGGGTACCCGTTTCCGCCACAAATTTATAGGAAAAATACAAAAAATATATTTATAATAATTAATAAAATAAAATAATAATAATTATATAATGATAAAATAAAATTAAAAGTATTAAAATAGATTTTTCTATAGGAAATAGATCAAAATTAAAAATAAACAAAATTATGAAACAAAATGAATGAGTAAATATGCATGAAATAAAATAAAATAATTAGTTTATGTTTTGTCGAGCGGGTTCGGGGCGGGGACGGGGTGGGTATCGACATCCCCGAACCCAAACCCGTCCCCGGTCAAAGCGGGTTTTCCCCGTCAAACTCGGGGCGGGGTGGATACCCGCGGGTTCGGGTTATATTGCCATGCCTAATCTGACAAAACACAATCAGCAAAATTGAAGATTATAGTATTAAGTATAAATAGAAATTAATGTATAATATAAAGTATGAAAAAACACATATCTGTTTCAAGGATGCTGATGGTTGCATCTTTCACATCTACAAACAAGTGTTCCACTCCTACTCCTACATAAGGGCAAGAAGATTATGAAATCATGGGATAAGTTGTTTATGACTAATCCTATGGACCTATAATTCCTCAGTTGTACCAGACAAAAACTATATAACCAAATATCTCTGTCAATCAATAAGAGAAACAACTTCAGATTAAAATGATGGAACTAAAATATCAATACCTTGTGAACAATTTCAACGAAAATTAACATTGAAACCATCTAACCAAACTCAAACTTCTAATTTTCTGATACAAACAAGAACACAAAGGCGGAGACTGTTAAAGAATGCAAAAAACATGAAATGAATGGAATCCAAGTTTGTTAAAGAAAAATCAGAGAACATGATAGTTGATAATTACTTGAAAAGTTGACATAAACAGAAATCTTAAGTAAAATGCCAAATAAATAAGGTAAAGTGTGAAAAAACGAAACCTAATGTGTGATGCCTCTGTTCCCAAAGCACAATTCCTAATTCCCAAATCTCACAAACCCTACAAGCTGTGAAAAAAACAAAATGGAAATCAGGAAATCTGGAAAATGCATAATAAACAAGGATTCGCGAAAACGAAATTAGGAAAAACGAAATCAGGAAATGCTATGAAAAAACGAAAATGAAATGAAGGAAACGAAAACGAAATCAGAAAAAACCTGAAGTGAGAAAGGATTCGCGATTTCACGCCGGAGCGGAGGACGAAGCGGTGCTTTTAGAGGCAGCAACTCTGTTTGGTGGCGGCGGCGTGTGGATGGTGGTCGTCGGACTGACAGTGACAGAGGGAGGGTGAGGGATGAGGCGATGTGTCTGAGTGAGAGGGAGAGAGGCGCCGTGTCTGAGAGAGGGTTTAGGGTTAGTGAGAAGTGAGAGTGAAAGTGATGGAGTGAAAGTGAGCTCGATGAATCTATTTGTTTAGTTTTAAGTGAGAAACGATTCCAAGGGATATTTATGCGTTTCCGACGAAAATGTCCCTCGGAAAGTAGCGAGGGATTTCAATTCCGTCGGAAAGTTAAGCGGGAAACACCTAAAACACATAGCGATGAAATTATCCGTTGGAAACGAACGTATTAGCGACCGAAAAAAATCCCTCGAAAATATCTGGTAGGTAAATCATCGTATTCTTGTAGTGCTATACCTATCGCACCATCTCTGCGTCGTTTCTTCTAGTGAGTGACAGGGAGACTCTGCTTTCTCATCTCTGGATCTCATTGTGTTGTACTGTTGTTGTTTCTTCTTCTAGATCATTGCAATTAAAAACCCTAACTATATAACTCAGCCTATTGTGCTCTGCAAAACCCCCCCAATTTGTGCTCTGTGTCCTCCGTAGTTCTGTTGGTTTGGTCGATTGATGGGTTGAGCTTCTGTGGTCGGTAGTACTCTCCAAGACCCTAAATATAACTTTTAATTAGGGATTTCAACCCATGAACCACTCTCATTCACGTAGGTCATCCACCTAGGCACACCGTCCATGCCATCAAATGTCAGCATTATGAAAATGTGACACATCAACTCTAAAATCATCTCGGGAACTAAATTAAATACTTTTATAAATTGCAAGGGCTGTTTTAAAAAAAATGTAGTGACTAAAATAGATATTCGTAGTATTTGCAAGGAGACAAATGATATTTAAGCCTAAATTTTATAATTAAATATAGAATATAGTAATGTTCTCAAAATTATGGCAATGAGACTAAATATTACAATTAAATAATTATTAAAATTAATTTTTTCTCTCTTTTTTATTCTATCTCTTTGGGTGTCAGAGTCTATTTAGTAAATGTTTTTGAGATGCTAGATTGGAATGATTATTAAGAGCTAACGTTAAAAATTACTCCATTCAAGCACTAAAATTGTGGTAGCACTGTTGTAAACATAGAACCCCATTCAAGCACTAAAATTGTGGTAGCACTGTTTTTTTTGGTGAGAATTGTGGTAGCACTGTTGCAGAGGCGGATTCAGGGGGTGTTCCCTGTGTTCTCGGGAACACCCCAAATATCCTCTTTTAGTGGTAATACACCCCAAATATCTTGTCTTTGTGGTAACACATCATGCCTTAGTGTCATTGAAGGAACACCCTATTTACTCCTGAAGAAAAAGGAACACTCATATTTTGCATCCATTTGCACCAAAGACCCAAATTTCACTTACCCAAACACCACACACTTTTATTATAAAAAAAACACCACACAATTGTGAAGACCTTTAATGCTAGTGTCACAGAACATACTTTGAAGATTCACTTCTACTGGGCTGGAAAAGGAACCACTGGCATACCAACAAGAGGAACCACAGACACACTATCGCATGGTCACATCTGGGTTTGAACCCGAAAGTTGGTGTCCCTATATTGCTGAATTTGTTAATGCAACCAGCAATGGGGGATTACTGTCATTATGAAATGTATAATTTATTTATTTAAATATATTATAGTTGTTTTTAATTATATTTTTAGCAAATTGTGTATTTAAAAAATTTGACACCTCCGACTCCGGGGTCCTGGGTCCGCCACTGAAGAACACCCTATTCTAAAATCCTGGATCCGCCCCTGCACTGTTGTGCTATATTGTGGTAGCACTAGCTATATTTTTCTTACAAAATTTGTCGTGATGCAGAAATGTAAAGGATGGTTCAGCTCTTCAGCTTTATCAAGTGGAGTTTTTGCATGGTGTTTATTGACCCGATCCATTGCTAACCCAAAATTAATAGAAAATCTGATCAAGAAGAAATGCCATTCACAAGTTGTTCTACGTACTTTTGGTAATATTCTTTTGATGGAAATCGCACAACTAGCTTTTTAAAATTTTTACGATTTATTTTTTGTGTTTTTCCTTAAAGAAACTTCACTAGTGGAAAAAACACATTTTACATCAGGAATCCATATCGGTTAAAAAATATCTGATGTTAAAAAGGAGGCGGTGGCAATTTTGAAATTTTCGCGACATTTTTAATATCGGTCGTTGTCGTAACTGATATAGAAACTACGTTTTGACTGCTAATTTGCATTTTTTATATCGGCTCATGTGTAACCCGATGTTGAAAATACTTCTTTAATATCGGTTCCTATTTTACCCGATATTGAAAGTACTATCATTAGGCGAGACCCCAAGAAACGAAACGCAAAATGCTCTTCATTTCTCTCAACGCAAAACCCTCACCTCTTCATTCTCCAAAACGCAAAACCTTCGCTTCTTCATTCCTCTCTGTCCAGAACGCAAAGCCCTCTTCATTCCTCTGGCTCCACGATGCCTCTCGCTCCATAACGCTAACAGCGAGCTCACCACGACGGCTCCATAACGCTAACAGCGAGCTCACCACGACGCCACCACGACGCTAACCGCTGCAACCTCGCTGTCACTAGGAGCGCCACCACGAGACGCCAGTACTGCAACCACCACGCCGTCACTACAGGTTCCCTTCTCTGGTTTTAGGGTTTCACATCCTTCTTCTTTTGAAATCTTCCTCCATTGATTATCTATTTTGATTAGGGATTCAGTAATCGCTTCTCTATTCAGTGTTTTACCACCGCTTAACGCTGCTTCGTCATAGGGCTACTACCGTAGTTGTAGGTATGTTCTTTTCCTTCTTTTTATCTTTTTCACTTCTACCTGACATTATTCTGTTTCTATTAGCTTTTAAAGATTGAATGTAGATCTAATAATAAAAAAGCATAGTTTGGTTAACTTTTCCTTTTATCTGATTGTGTAGTTGATAAGTGTGGGTTGGTTCAGTCACGGCTTCTAATCACCCCCATATTCATGATCTGCATTTTGGTTCTGTTTCTATTAGTTTTAATGCTTTAAGTTATTCAAAAGTTGAAGATTGCTTGTTTAGTTGTCTTGTCTACGGAAAATAAAAGCATTAATATCATATAGGGGCACACATCTTCTTTAATGCTACACAAGATAAGAAATTGAAGGGTTTGTTTAAGTAATGCAACTTTCTTTATGATCAAGTCCTCCTCAGGATGCTGATACTAATGAAGCAAATGGGTGGAAGCAAATAATTGATTGATTACCATATATGTCACTGTGTATGTCAATTGCCTTATATATGAATACTTTTAGTTGTTTTTTTTTTTGAAAAGTACTTCTAGTTTTGTTATACAATTAGTTTTTCTACTTTTATATTTTCAACATTTATGCTAATTCTGATAATTAGATTAATAGTACCATATTAATTGTTGAATCCCTATGCATCTGAGACTTTACTCTGTGTAATGTGCATCTCTTGCTTTTCCCTTTATTACTGCAAGGTACTCTTTAATTTTACTACTGCTGGTTCAAGGTAGAAATTTGTTTTATGGATCCTTAAATTTTATCCATTACGTACTGGTTGAATATCAAGTTTGGAGTCTTACCTATTTTTTTCACTGCTGCTATGCTTTCACTCTTGATGGATCAATACTAGCGTCAAAACCTCTCTACTTTGGCTTGCAGCAGTTATATTGGCTGAGGAAAGGACTGAATCTCTTTCCGAAGGATCTGGATTTCTTCTAAGGTAGTACTACTTTACATATATATATATATACTATATAGTCTAATTATTAATATATTCTTGTAATTGGATTTTGATGAATTTAATTTGTTTTTGAAAAAATAGTGTTACTTTTGAAAAGATCTATTGAAATGAGTTGAATTTGTACAATTTGTATTATTAATAATAATCGTGTGGTCGTGAAATGGGTGAGTGGGTGGATAAATTTGTTCTGTGAAACAGGTTTGCAAATTCTCCAGTGACGGTGATTGCTTATAGCTTGGTTTATGCATATGCTATTTATCTATAGATATGCTATTTATCTATAGATTGCTTATAGATGGTAGGAGTATGTATGGCTGCATATTAATTTATTTGAACTCCAATTTTAACAAGTTATATTAAAGATGTATTTTTGTTGATGAACTAATGCTTGGTCTTGGTCTTGTGTCATTTGTATTGTTAAAATGATATTTTAACCTTTCTAGATATTACTTGGCATTTGAAACGAGTTTATATATTTCACCTATTATTTTGGTGCAACTATGCTGTTTTGAGTTTTGACGCTTTGTTGCACCGGCTTTTTCAGGTGAAATGGCTGAACAAGATGCTGGCCAAACTCTGGCCATTTGTGGCAGAAGTGAGTATGCTTTCCTGCTCATTTTTATAATAATTCACAACACTTTGTGCAGTGTCATCCGTTGATTTTTGCAACATTTATTTCATTTGTTAGAAGTTAGAACTTGATGCTTCCCTAATTTCTCTAGTTGAGCATGTTATTTTATACAATATGTTTAATGTATTGTGCAATCATAATCAGATTGCTTATTTGGTATGGTATCATAGTATATTCATCTAAGATAGCATTTTTGTTGTTGATTGAAAGAAAATTTTTCCTCAGGTATTACCTATCGTGTGTTTATTTGATTCTTGCTTTAGAAATAGCAACACAGAAATGTACTTATATGTTAATGTTAATAAATGTTAAGACAACAATCGCGTGTTAATTTCATCGTGTCATTGAAGTTTCATCTTTCAAGAGGATTGTTTCCTCTTTGAGTATCATGAATGTGATGTTTTACTTTGGAGTTTGTTCACCTTTAGGCAGCAACAATGGTGATCAAGGAATCTGTTGAACCTCTACTGGAAGAGTACAGACCTCCTGGAATTACCTCATTGAAGTTCAGCAAGCTGTCACTTGGAAATGTGGCTCCAAAAATTGAAGGTATTATTATCAAAGAGTAGTATTTCCTCTGCACATTCTGTTCTATGATACTGTTGCTTAGCTTATTTTTGGGGAATAATCATTTTTCTTTTCAAAAACAAAAAGTTTGCTTAAACCTCACTTGCCTTCGTAGCACACTCTAAAATCCAATGCACCATACCATGCTAGATCATTGTTCGAGCCAACAAACAAGTTTTATTGAAATTGTAGTTCGTTGTGTTGTGTTGGTGTGTGACTTTGGTTGACTTGCAAACACTCAGCACCTGTTTGCATGCTACATATTAAGGGATGGTTGACATAAAAAGCTGAGATGGTGGAAACCATCTTGTAGTCCTGGAATATTTGAGAACTTTTATCAGCCTTTCCAACTACGCAATTCAATCTTAAACTGATATTAATTTTTCACTCTTAGAATAACTGACTTTACCATTAAAATTGAATCAGCCAAAGCCGAGGATTGATTATACTCTGAAAGCTGTTGGTGGAAGTTTGACAGCTCTTCCCGGAATTTCAGATATGATTGATGTGAGTTCTGTCTTTTTTGTATAACTCTTTCCCCTGTACTGTTTAACTAACATTTGTTAATTTTACCTATCATTTTGTAGGATACTGTTAACTCAATTGTTACTGATATGCTCCAATGGCCTCATAGGATTGTTGTTCCACTTGGTGGTATACCTGTTGATACTAGGTAAATTTAAATCTTATGAAAGTTTATGCCCTTTGGTATGTTACTATATCTCAGTGACAATTTTAATGAGTTTGAAAATTTTGTACAAGTATTCAATCGATTTTTCGTTTTATTCGATCGAAATCTGAGCAGCAATTTATTTCTTTGTTGCAGTGAACTGGGGCTTAAACCCCAGGGTAGTCTTAAAGTGACTGTAGTGAAAGCAATTGGTTTAAAGAATATGGAAATGATTGGAAAGTCAGATCCTTATGTGGTTTTGTATATTCGACCTTTATTTAAGGTTAAGACCAAGGTTATTGACAACAACTTGAATCCTGTTTGGGATCAAACATTTGAGTTGATTGCTGAAGACAAGGAGACACAATCTCTCATTCTCGAGGTTTTATGCGGCTCTCTTCTGCCTTCTTGCTAGTCATTGTGGCTATTTTGTAAACTATCATCTAACAGTTTTACTTTCATTTTATTCTCTATAGAAAACAACTTGATTTATTTTTCTCATGTATTTACAATACTTACCACATGCTGCAACAAACATCATGTAGTCCTGGAAACGACCTTCCAATCCATCAGCAAGATCTTGAACTAACTCTTCAGATTATTAGTAATAATAAAAGTGATCCTCACATTTGGATTCAGGAACTCATTTGTTTGTTGTAGGTTATCTGATAATTTTTATAACTTTTTTCTAAAGCTTCTGTTGTAGGCACTATTTGTTAGATCTAGCTGTTGAGATTTTTTTTTTTAAAAAAAAAGTTAGTTTTAACATCGGTTCCCATCAGGACCTGATGCGAAAAGTACTTTTCGCATCAGGTGGTTCTGAAAATCCGATGCCAAAAAGGTGTTAAAATCTAATTAAAATGGACTTTTGGCATCGGGTGGTAATACAACTGATGCGAAAAATACTTTTCGCATCAGGTCTGTACCTGATGCAAAAGGTGCGTACTTTTAACATCGCCTGAATCTATAACGGACACGGAACCGATGCGAAAAGTCATTTTTAACCGATGCGAAAAGCCTAAATTGTAGTAGTGCTTTCATGTGAATTTGAAACTATGCATAGCATAATTCCTATGACAAGAGGAATGTTGCAAATGTCAATCACATAGCCATTTTGTTTCCATTACAAGGCTCTAATTAGAGGTGGGAATAGCTAGGTTGGGTCGAGTTGGCCTCCTCTTACTCCTTCTTTTGTTAGTAACAAGTCTTCCATGAGCAGCTAGCCAAATAAAGGTTTGTATTTTGTGTGGACCTTTCGACTTCCACAATTGGTTCCAATTTCCTTCAAGTGTCTGAGGTAGCTCTTGCAAAGCAGTATATGCACTGCTAATCGAGAAGCACGTGTTATTAGAGTGCCCCCATCCTATAGAGTCTTCACCATCACTATCTCAGTATCTCTAGGTGTTGGAAGAGCGAAAGAGCGGAAATCTTCAGTTGGATTTCAAAAGTGCATCGTGTTATGTAATTGACGTTCCACTGTCATTAGCATGAACAATATCTGCCACACTCTCTTCTCCCTCTCTCTTCCATTTCTCTCTCGCTTCAACCAAACGGACCATATATAAGTGTGATATAAAAAGTTTACTATATTAAAACCTTAAATTAATGTAATTTTATGGACTTAACATTGCCAAGTAGGGGTGGGAATAGAAGTCGGGGTTGGAATAGGCTGGGCACAACTGGGCTTTGCATGGTCCGGGCTCGGTCTGTGTTAAAAGTGTTAGGCTTGAGTCTGACTTGTGGCCTGTCGTAGGCTCATTTTTTAGGTCTGGCCTAAGCCTAGCCTGACATGGTCAGGGCACATTTTAAGCTAAATAGGCTTTTTTAAAAGCCTTAGCCTAATCTATTTAATAAAAAAATTTGGCCTAAGCCTGACATAGGCTGGGCCGTAGGCCCGTGTAGGACGATCTTGTGGCCTATTCCCACCTCTATTGCCAAGCCATAGAAAAAGTCATGTGACACTTTCCATGTGTAAAGATAGTTAATAGCAGTGACTAAATATGAAAATGAAAAATTTATGATAATGAAAATGAGGTGAAAATATTTGTACGGACTAAAAACAAAATTCGTGATTTTTTTTGACAACATACTTAACATAATTGCAATTTTTTTAAACCAACAGATTGCAATTTCTATCTTTATACAACTGGCTTAAAAGCTAAAAAACTCGCAAATTTATTTACAATAAAGTAATCCTTTTTCAACTAAGACAATAAATATATTATTCAATAAAAAAATAACTCGACTCTACCTATCATAGAGGAGGATATTTTTTTGGTCAAAAAAAATAGAGGAGGATATTTTTCATCAATAAAAAAGAGTGAGTGGGTTTGATGATGATGATCATTCTTGTCAAAAAGTTGATGATGATCATCTAATATCTATTTATACTAATAAACCACACTTAAATTACCCATAAAAGCCTTCACACTTACTTGACACCTTGCCACTCTATAATAACTCCAAAGGGTATTTAGGTCATTACCCTCTCTTCCTTTCTTTTTTTTTACACTCTCTTTTCTCTTTTTCACTTTTCTCTTACACTCTCTTTCTTCCTTTTTCCTTTTTACACTCTATTTCTTCCTTTTTTTTTCTCTATCTTCTTACACTCTCTTTCCTCCTTTTCACTTCTCTCTTACACTCTCTTTCTTCCCTTTTTTTCTTTTTACTTTACTTTTACTTTTTCCATAAATAATTTTTCTCTTTCTATTATCATTATACTTTAGTTTTTTAACTAAATTTCTAAATTTATACACTCTTATTGATAATCTACTATCTATCTTTTACTATCTACTATAATCTACTAAAATTTTAATTTTTCTCTCCGAAATTTGTTTATACTCTTATTGATAATCGAATATCACCTCTTATTGATATTTATCTTTTACTATCTAATATAATCTACTAATCAACTAAAATAATCAATTGAAACTACGAGATAACTGCAATTATATATATAAAAAATATGGGATAACTGTACTGATATATAAAAAACATAGGATTAAACTACTGATTAATATTTAAAACAAATATTTCTCATTGATAACCTACTATAATCTACTAATCAACTAAAAAAATCAATTGAAACTACGAGATAACTGCAATGATATATAAAAAACACGGGTTAACTGCACTGATATATACAAAACACGGGATTAATATTTGTAATTGATAATTAAAATTATTGAAGCATACTATGAACCTATTATCTAAAAAACAAGAAGATGTAATGACTATTTAAACTACTGATTAATATTTAAAACAAATATTTCTCATTGATAATCTACTATCTAACTTTTACTATCTACTATAATCTACTAATCAACTAAAATAATCAATTAAAACTACGAGATAACAGCAATGTTATATAAAAAACACGGGATAACTGCACTGATATAAAAAAAACACGAGATTAATATTTGTCATTGATAATTATAATTTTTGAAAACTACTATAAACCTACTATCTAAAAAACAAGAAGGCTTAGTGACTATTTAAACTGATTAATATTTAAACACACGTGACAAATATTTGTCACTAATACCTAAAAAAGAACAAATAATTGTCACTGATTTGTAAAAAACACGGGATAAATATTTCTTATTGATAATCTACTATCTATCTTTTACTATCTACTATATATAATCTACTAATCAACTCAAATAATCAATTGAAACTACGAGATAACTGCAATGATATATAAAAAAACACAGGATAACTGCAATAATATATAAAAAAACACATGATTAATATTTGTAATTGATAATTAAAATTTTTGAAGACTACTATAAAACTATTATCTAAAAAACAAGAAGATTTAATGACTATTTAAACTACTGATTAATATTTAAAACAAATATTTCTTATTGATAATCTACTATCTCTTTTTTTTTTGACCAATCTACTATCTCTCTTTTACTATCTATTATTATCTACTAATCAACTAAAACAATCAATTGAAACTACGAGATAACTGCACTGATATATAAAAAACACGGGATAACTGCACTGATATATAAAAAAACACGAGATTAATATTTGTCATTGATAATTAAAAATTGTGAAGACTACTACTACAAACCTACTACCTAAAAAACAAGAAGACTTAATGGCTATTTAAACTAATAATTAATATTTAAAACAAATATTTCTCATTGATAATCTACTATCTAACTTTTACTATCTACTATAATCTACTAATCAACTAAAATAATCAATTGAAACTACGAGAAAACTGCAATGATATATAAAAAAAACACGGGATAACTGTAGTGATATATAAAAAAACACGGGATTAATATTTGTCATTGATAATTATAATTTTTGAATACTACTATAAACCTACTATCTAAAAAAACAAGAAGACTTAATGACTATTTAAACTGATTAATATTTAAAACACACGTGACAAATTGTCACTAATATCTAAAAAAGGACAAATAATTGTCACTGATTTATAAAAAATACAGGATAAATATTTCTTATTGATAATCTAATATCTATCTTTAACTATCTACTATAATCTACTAATCAACTCAAACAATCAATTGAAACTATGAGATAACTGTACTGATACATAAAAAACACGGAATGACGGCACTGATATATATAAAAACACGGGGATAACTTCAATGATATATATAAAAACACAGGATAGCCGCACTGATATATTAAAAAACACAAGATAACAACACTGATATATAAAAACACAGGATAAATGCACATATTGTTTCTAAATGATACTTTTACATTTTTAGATTTTAATATTTATATATTTTATATTTGAAACTATTTTTATCTACTTTAAATTTGTCTTTATTTTCACGAGGTAATGTTCAGACTATTTAACTGTGTTTTAAAGCATTAAACAACTATTAATATCTGCTTTTGTATTTTAAGTTTGAGACATTGAAATTTCTATGGAACTGTTTCATTTACATCATTTCTATTCAATTTAATACTAATATGTCATTAATTAACAAAAATTAACAGTATGAAGAAAAAAAATTTAAATATCATTATTACCAAAATAAAAGAGAAATTTTATTTATCGTAACCACAAAACTTACTTTAACTTCGTCTATCTACCTCTTACAAACATAGCTTCGATTTACATTATTTAAATTCTAGAAATCAATCTGATTCAAACTATACCAGACAACGCGATCAACCCGTGCGGATGCACGGGTATGTTACTAGTTATGTCAAAAGTAGAAAACGGGTTGTCCGGCAGTGGCACCGGTGCACTACAAATGGGGTTCAGATCCTCTCCGGTTGGACAGTTTAGTAGGAGAGATAGACTCATGGAATAAAATAAAAATAATATTATTTTATTTCATGAGTCTATCTCTCTCCTACTGGAACTGTCCAGTAAATAGAGAGGATCTCAATCCGTACAAATGTAAGTGTGGCATAATACAACTAACAATGCTGCAAAATACTTTAATGATAAGTTTAGATGGAGTATTTTTAAGGTGTTTTAATATTTTTTTAGAGAGAATTGAAATATTTTAATTCAAAATTTTGAACTAAAATAATTTAAATTCCTGCAAAAATTGCTTCATCCAAATATAGAGAATCATATCGTTTGGTAAAAAAAAAAGATCATATCGTATGAGCAGGGGGATCTCAATCCTAAAAGGCGATCAAGTTAAAAGAATAAAAAGTCATAAAAGCCCTTACATTTGTAGGGTATAATATAAGATATCATCCAAATAGAGGGTATAATATAAGATATCTTTCATTATTAATATTATAATAAGATACCAACTTTTTTCTAACTTTTTGCAACCCGAGTATTTTAATAAATTTGAAATATAGTCTTTGATCGAGTTTTTCGTATTTCTTTTATTATTACATTTTGCAATTTTCACTGTATTTATAATTTGATAGTAAATATAACAAATATAGTGTCACCCGTGCGGATGCACAAGTAAAATACTAGTTCTTCTTAGGGATGGCAATTTCAACCCGTAAGTGGGGATCCCCGCGGGGATTGCCCCGTTCGGGGCCCCGTGGGCGGGGAATTTTCCCCGTGGGGACGGGGACGGGGGAGAAAATCTCCCCGCAGTCAAGGTGGAGATGGGGACGGGGATCATACCCCCCGCCCCGCGGGGACTCCGCCCCGAAATATATATTACATAAATATTTTTATTATAGATGTATATTATACTATAAGTATTAATTTTTTAGTCTTTTTATATGTGTTTCTAATTTAAAATATTTAATTGTTCTAACTTTTATACTATTTAAATATTAAAATATAAAAGTAAGACTAATTTTTATATTTTTTGTATTAAAATGTTAAAGTTTTGTTTTTTAGTCTTACTTTTATATATTTATTCAATTTTATTATATTTTAACTTATATTTTTTCAAACTTTTAATAAATTTTCAGAGTCCCCACGGGGACCGTGGGGATCCGTGGGGATGGGGATGGAGGAGGAAAACTCCCCGAAGCGGGGATCGGGGATGGGGACGGGGGACAACTTGGGAGGCGGGGACGGGGAGCGGGGGAGTACTCCCCGCCCCCGCCCCGCCCCATTGCCATCCCTAGTTCTTCTATAAATCATAAGCTGTTTTACAAAGCCATCCTATGAAGCCTTATGGAATTAGCTGAAAATAGCTTATGAACATGTCATAAACTGTTTCATAAGCTCTCCCATACAGTCTTATAAGTATTTATACCAGTAGATAATTTCAAATAAACCGATCCATATTATTATAAATAAAAAAATTAAGTTAAAAGCATTACTCCACTTGTATGAAATACCAACTATAAAATGTCCTAGCAATATTCCATATGTCAATCACACTCTCTCTGAAAACTAACAATGGAAAACATGAAGCTTCTAACCTTTTGCTTCTTCCTTCAAGCTATTATCGTCGTGATTTCAATACCAAAAATTCATTGCAGAAGTACTTTCCAATCAAACCATGAAAAACAATCACTGATAGAAAACACATGCAAAAAGACACCAAACTACAATATATGTCTTCAATCTCTCAAAACAAATTCTGGAAGCTCTTCTTTAAATCTTACAAGGGATGCTTTAACATTGTTGAAAATGATGAACACAAACGCAAACAGTGCTTTGAATAAAATCCAACAACTGCAAGTTGGAGTTGGAGGTAGGAATGTCAACGGGGCGGGGCGGGCACGGGTATCTCACTACCCGGACCCGCCCCGTTTATTATAAATAGGACCCGGACCCGTCCCGGACCCGCGCGGGTACCCGTTTAACGGGTTTTAAACGGATATTTTTTAAAACGGGTACCCGCAGGTACCCGCGGGTATTTGTAAATTAATAAATAAAAAACTTTTAAAAATAAAATTTGAAATACCATAGAAAATTAGTTTTTTAACACTATTTTTTTGATTCATTTATATAAAAAAATTACGCATTTTGATATGCATTTATCGTATCAACTATTTATTAATATATAATTGTTAATGAATTGAAATAAAAAAACTAAAATTATGATAATAAAAACTTGAAAAATAACAACTAAATATTATCCAAAATATTAGGATAAAAGATACAACAAAATGTGAATAAACATCCACCTAAACAACAACAACAATAGATGATAAAAAAAGGAAGAAAATAGTTGTGTGATAGATTTACTAACGGGTACGGGTACCCGCCCCGTTTATTGACGGGTAGTCAAAATACCCGTTTATTTGGCCCGCGGGTACCCGTTTAACTACCCGCCCCGGACCCGTGACGGGTTTTACCTGCGGGTACCCGCGGATCCGGGTTTTTTTTGACACCCCTAGTTGGAGGTACGCAAAAGATGGCCTTGAGTTCTTGTGCCGGAAAATACAATAGAATTTTAATAGCTATTCCTCAAGCTATTGAAGCTTTGCAGAAAGGGGATCCCAAGCTTGCAAAAGATGTGGCTAATGATGCTATTAATGAGGTTAATTCTTGTGAGAGTGACTTCTCTGAGAATTCTCCAATCACCAAACAAAACGATGATATGCTTGCTGTTGCAATTATCACGGCATTTATTGTTGGACTATTACCGACAAATTAATCTATGTTTCTCTTTCGTTATGACTTTTAGCAAATAATAATAGTGTGTCATGTCTTCAAGTCTTCAACCTTCGTAGAAGTTGGATAGAGTTTGTGCCTGGTGCTGCTGGTTAATTAGCTCAGACATATCAATGATATTTGGGGTATGATTGGGAGGGGGAGTTGGGAGGGGAAGGGAGGACTTGTAGAGAAAGAACCACTTGTTTGGGAGTTTAAAAAAATTAGGGAAAGTGTTGGGGGATTTTGTCAAACCCTCCTAACCCCTCCTCTTAGTCCAATTTTGCATTCCCCCAAATTGGGGGGTTTTAGGAGGTTTTGGTTATGAAATGACAAATTTGCCATCACTTAAACTCTAAAATTCCCACCAACCACCACCGGCCACCGTCCGCCGCCGCCGATCGCCGGACCTCCGCTGCCGGACCGCCGCCGGGGCTCCGCCGCCGGCGGCCACCTGCCACCACCACATATATTTACATATTATATATATATATAATTATATTATATATATATAATTATATATATATATATAGTTAACAATATTATATATAATTATATTATATATATAATTATATTATATATATAATTATATTAACAATATTATATATATATTAACAATATTATATATATATATATATTTATAAATCTAAAAAATTGCAAATGGAGGGATTGGATTAACTTTTTTTGTAATTGGATTGGATTTTATATATATTTATAAATCTAAAAAGTGTATATGTAATTGTTAGAAAGTAGATAATTGATATTAACATTTAACAATTTTTAATACAAATAACTGATTATTTAAAACAATAATCGTTGAAGTTAAAAATAAGTAAATAAATAAATAAATGGTGCAAAAAAAAATAATAATACTAATTGGATTGGATTATGATAAAAAAAATTCAATAAAAAAAAAATAAACATACAACAAATAGTAGAGGGATGGTACAAATGTCCATTTACATATTAAGTCTCCACTCCCCTTCTCCTTTTATAATTTGTGACATACAAATAGGTATTGGAAAATATATATATATAATTAAGTTTCTAAATTATGGAATTCAGCGGTAATACTTGTAATATAATACACAGTCATAAATTAAAATAATAGTGACTTTCGAGGTTCCAGCCCTCAGGCGCTCCTTGTTAGTCTCCAAAGGATTTAATTAGCATCAACACATGCTATATGTACTAGAATTGATTTTCTCACTGTTTTTGGATGTACAGTGAGCATGTGTAATCATGATTTAGGGTTTTTTTTTTGCATAATTTTTTATATAGGTTATGATGTAAAGACAAGTGGACTAGAGCTAGTCAATTCACATTGGTGACAAAAGACAAAGCTTTATCAGATTAGGAGTTATAACTGGGGTGGACACCGGTCGGTTACGGCCGGATTCGGTCCAAAAAACCCCAATCCGTTAGAACCCGCGGGTGATATTACAAGGTCCGATTTTGACCATTAAAGCTTTCGGGTATGTCGGATTCGCCTTTGGCGGGTAACACGGTTTAGACGGGTGGGTTTAACGGGTTCGTTCAACTACGAAGGAGGAGAAAAAATGCTCTGCAAATCTTCATTGCTGAAGGTTTTAAACGAAGAAGACGATAAACAGTGTCACATTTATTTAATATACATTATGTTTAAATATATTAATATCAAGCCTCATAGCCTGAACGCATAGAGTGAAGTTAGATGGGTCTAGCCTCATAGCCTGTACGCATACAGTATCACATTTATTTAATATATATAATATATAATTTTATGAGGCAGTGAAAAAGTAATGAAAATAGATGGGTCTAGCCTCATAGCCTGTACGCATATAGTGCTCTGCAGAATGCAGACTTTACTTGCGTCAGTCACACAATACATGGGTCTGCATAAACCAATGGTCAGGTTCGGTTACCGTTGGTTTTGATATTGAAATCCGGAACCGACCATTTGAAACCGTGAAAAACCGTTATAACTCTGTTCTGCGGGTTCGGTTTCAAGTGACAGATCCGTAACATAAAATTTTAACTCGGTTTTCGCGGGTTTGGTCGGATAACGGGTTTGTGTCCACCCCTAGTTATAACTTGACCCTTTGTTAGATATGTACAATTGATTGTGAATCATTTAACAAAATGAGGATGCAATATAATAAAATTATATGCTAGCAAATTTATAAAATTAGACACTTTTTTATTTGTCACCTCACAATTTTTATGGGTATTATTGTACTTTTATTTACTTACCTTTATTAACTTATATTTTTATTTTTCCTTTTCATTTCAATCATTTTTTCTCTCTTTATCAATCGTTCATTCTTTCCCAAATTCTCTCATTTCTTTTAATTTCAATCATTCCCGGGTTCAAACCGGAGAAACTAACATTCCCCCACCCCCACTAATATTTGCTTATAAAAAAAAATCATTTTCCCTCTCCTCATCAACCATTCTCTCTTTCTCAAATTCTCTCATTCTCTTTCTCTCTTCAATTCAATTTCAATCTAGCTTTTCATATTTAATTTTTTATTTCAATTCAATTCTCTCTCTCTCTCCTTCTTCAAAAATAATACTAGCTTTTAATATTTTCTTTAATTCAATTATCTCACTTTTTTTTGTTACAAATGCTAAAAGACAAAAAGGAAAAAGAGAGGCCTAAAGCCTTACAAAAACTGTTCCCCTAGCATCAGAAAGAAGAAGAGGAGACAAATCACTAGGAGGAGTATCAATTATCTCTCTTTAATACAATCTTATCATAGCTTTTAATATTTATTTTTTTTAATTCAATTCTCTTTCTCTCTTCAATTCAATTTGAACCTATCTTTTCACATTAATTTTGTTTCATTACAATTTGACGCTCAATTTAACCACTAATAATTGTCAAAAAAAATTTAACCACTATTCTAACGGAAGGCCAATGGAGTGGCAACGAGAGACTGACAATAGGATCGGTAATGGGAGCGCCAATGGGAGTGCCGATAAGAGCGCCAACGAGAGTGCCAATGAGAGAGGCAATAGGATAGTGACAACGAGAGCAGCAACAGAAGTGGCAACGGGAGCGACAACGATGGTGCATATCTTATGCTATATGACATAATATCTTTCTGTTTCTAATTTCAAATTAAACTCATACATTTTGGTAAAACCTAGCTTTGTTCAGTTATGGAACCAATTAGAAACTCAATGGGCCACACACTCACACAAATGAGTTTTTATAACTCTGAATGTTTTAAAGCAAGGGCATGGAAGAAAAAGCACCAAAAGAGAAAGGCTCATTACAATACACTTCAAACACTTCTTGAAAAACATGAGTTGAGATGTCTTCATAATTATATAAGTCTTGTGTTTTGTTTCTTGTCGTTGCTTGAGGACAAGCAACAATTTAAGTTTGGGGGTGTGATAACTCTATTTTATATAGAGTTATTCATACAATTAAGCTTGAGTTATTGCTTATTTTCAAGAACATTTATATATATTTATAGCTTATTTATCAAGGAATAACATTCTAAATATTCAAATGGATAAAGGGCAATGATCTAGGCAAAATGCACAAATCTTGTTAGGTTTGATGTTTTTGTTCAGTGCAGCTACTGCAGGAGTGGAAACACTAGGAGTGGAAACACTGCCAACACCTGCTAAATTATGCAGTTTATACCAAAACATCCAAAGACCATTTCAATGCTTCCACACTTGATTTGTGACGTCATGCCTAGTCACCCAGAGCTGAGCCACTTGCAGAAGTCGGCGATACACATAAAAATCAAGTTGCAAGACTCAACTTATCTAAAAGACATGTGGCACTTCTCCAATGGACCTCATCTTTTGTTATGCATGCAAGCGACCACCTATGCAGCTTGCTTGATTGGTTGTCTACATGTTTGGTCCCCTCAGCTGATCTTTCGCGCCAAAGGAAACCCCTTGCAAGAGGAAAGCTTTCAAGCCTATAAATAGAAGCCATATCTTCACTTAAAAAAATCAATCTTTTAAATCAATATCTTTTAAATCCTTCATCTTTCATTTGCTTAGTTTAGGTTTAGTTTATTTTCATTTCAAGTTTCTAAGGAGAGGAAGGTGAGGAAGTGCTTGACAACCATTCCCTTCACTTCTACTTTGAAGAAATTCGTGTAAGAAATCTTTATTGTACTTCAACTTAGGGAACTTAATGCAAAAGATCTTCTATTCAAGTAATCTCTACTCTTTTAAGTTCTTTTGCTTTATTATTCAATTACTTATGTTCTTTGCATATTCTTTGCTTTATAACATGAGTAACATGAGCTAAATTCCCTTAAGTTGAGATGTTCTAACCTTGTAATGAACTTCTAAATATGTTATTATGGTTTATGTAGTGTAAACACTTTAAACTCTTGCATAATACTTCTTTCAACTTATTCTGGAATTGATCACTTTAGAATAGGTAAAACTTGTAGCAGCAGACATGGGCTACATTTATGAACTCAAGAGTTAATAGGGACAAGTATTTAATAAAGGAAACTTTGTTAAATACATGCTAAAACCTAGACATAGGATAGCATAGTCCTTAGGATAATAAAATTACAAGAGCGAACCTATTTAGCAACTTGGATCATTGTTAGGAGGCAAGGGAGGAATTGACAAACCTTTCTTTACTGTAAAAAACAAAGATCATAAGAGCTTGTAATGAAACTCTAAAGAGAAGTGCTGAAAGGCACAAACTGATGCACCTACATCCACTGTTCCCACACTACATACTCCATTAAAACACTTAGAAGTAAAGTACTTGGTGAAAACATCTCAACTACTTTTTCCACTGATTTCTCACACATTTTATTGCTCATTATTATTTTTACTTACTTTGAAAACTCCAAACCAAAAATACTGAATAGTGTAGACACACTAAGTGTACACTTTGAACTACAAAAATTTACAATACATAATCCCTGTGGGTTCGACCTTTCTTATCACTTTATTACTTGTGTGACTATGTATACTTGCATATATTAAAATAAATCACACCAAGTTTTTGGCGCCGTTGCCGGGGATTATAGTAAAATTTTGTTGTTTAGATTGTTAATTTAGTGTTTTATTAGTACTACTGGTATTCTGTTTTCTGTGCAGAAACACTTAGTGCAGAAACACTCAGTGTGGAAACACTAGTTTATGCCCAGAGATAGACCACCAGAATTTGATTGTGATCCAGAAATTGAGAGAAGATTTAGGAGATTGCTAAGACAACAAAGACAAAGACAACAAGACTGCAGAACAATGTCTCACCACAGTGAAAATGCCTCAGTAAGAGGAGGACCTAATTCACATCAACAACCTGAAGGTGGACCAGATCACAGACAACAATTCATTCAAATGGGACCAATAGGTATGATTAATGATAGAGATAGACCTATGAGAGACTATGCTCAATATGACCAGCAACACATACAAACTAGCATTACTAGACCTCAAATTGATGCTGTTCATTTTGAATTTAAACCTATGATGTTTCAAATGTTGCAAACAATTGGTCAATTTGGTGGATCTCCACATGAAGATCCCCATGAGCATTTAAAGCAATTCATAGAAGTTTGTAGTAACTTTATCATTCCTGGTATTAGTGAGGATGCATTTAGGCTTAAGTTATTTCCATACTCTTTGAAAGATAGGGCTAAATCATGGCTAAATTCTATGGAGCCCAATTCTATTCATACATGGAATGAATTAGCTGAAAAATTCTTAAGCAAATATTCTCCTCCTATTAAAAATGCTAGGATGAGACATGATATTACATCTTTTAGACAAAAAGAATTTGAATCATTGTTTGAAGCATGGGAAAGATGGAAAGAACTTTTAAGAAAATGTCCACATCATGGTTTACCTGTCATTATACAAATGGAAACTTTTTACAATGGTCTAGAACCACAAACCAGAGTGATGCTTGATGCATCAGCTGGTGGTGTTCTTTTGAATATGTCTTATAATGAAGCATGTGATCTTATTGACAAAATTGCTACAAATGGTTCAAGTTGGCCTACTGAGAGGGTAAGTGCTCAAAAAAGAACCTCTGGAGTACATGAGATTAATGATATATCAGCCCTATCTGCTCAAGTAGCCACTTTAACCAATCTGATCAAACAGTGCAGTAGTGCACCTACATCTAGTGTAGCAACACTTAAAGAAAACACTGCAGCAGCTATAGAACAAGCCCCTCCAAGAACTACAAGTTGTGTGTATTGTGGAGGAGGCCATCTATATGAAGAATGTCCTAGCAACCCTGTCTCTGTCAATTATGTAGGTTACAATAAAAATAACAACCCTTACTCTAATACCTACAATCCAGGATGGAAGAACCACCCAAATTTTAGGTGGAACAATTCTAATGCACCTGCACAAAGTGCACCTGCACAAAGTGCACCTGCACCAAGTACTCCTCCTGGATTCCTACCTCAAAGCCAACAAAGATCAAACCCACCTGCCAGTGCTAATTCTCTAGAAGAATTGCTTAGATCATTCATTAGTGAAACTAGAACTGCTAGGCAAGATGATATATCAATTAAGAACCTAGAGAACCAAGTAGGGCAATTAGCAACTGTTTTACAGCAAAGACCAGCAGGTACTTTGCCATCAAACACAGAAGCTTCACCCTCACAAAGGCAAGGAAAGGAGCAGGTCAAAGCCATATCTTTGAGAAGTGGCAAGGATCTAACAAAACCATATGAGCTTGAAGGTACAGAGAAGGGAGAAAAAAATAAAAATGAAAAAAATTCTCAAGATGCAGAAACACCTGGTGTTACTACATCTCCTACTCCAAGGTTAGTACCAAAATACCCTCCTCCTCCTCCTCCTTTTCCTCAAAGATTGAAAAAAATACATGAGGAGAAGCAATTCAGTAAATTTTTAGATGTTTTAAACCAATTGCATATCAATGTTCCCTTGATAGAGGCACTTCAACAAATGCCAAACTATGCCAAATTCATGAAAGATGTGTTTTCTAAAAGGAGAAGATTAGGGGAATTTGAAACTGTTGTTATGTCAAAAGAATGTAGTCTGATTTTACAAAACAAAATTCCAAGGAAGCTAAAGGATCCAGGTAGCTTTACAATCCCTTTTTCAATAGGTAAGTACTATACAGGAAGAGTATTATGTGATTTAGGTGCAAGCATCAATTTGATGCCCAAATCTATCTTCACAAAGCTAGGGATTGGAAATGCTAAACCTACCACATTGACACTATCTTTGGCAGATAGATCAATTGCATATCCATAAGGAATTATTGAGGATATATTGGTACAAGTTGACAAATTTGTGTTTCCTACAGATTTTGTTATACTTGATTTCATTGCAGATGAAGAAGTGCCAGTCATACTTGGAAGACCATTCTTGGCAACAGGGAAAACACTGATAGATGTGCAAAGAGGAGAGCTAACCATGAGAGTGAATGATCAAGAAGTAAAATTCAATGTCTTGAATGCTTTGAAGTATCCTGCAGAGGAGAGTGAAGAGTGTTCATCAATCTCACTTGATCATTTGGTAGAGAAGCAGTTCCACAAGCAGTATGATCACCTTGCCAATGCACTAGCACCTGATGTTTCTGCATTGCCTGCTGAGGAATTTATTGAAGAAAGCATATTGCCCAAGGAACAAGCTACACCTAAGGTATGGGCTAGAACCTATGAATCTCTTAATTTAGAAGATCCCAACCTTAAAGAAAATGTACCTTCTGTTGAACAACCTCCTAAGCTAGAATTAAAAGAACTACCTAAGCATTTAAAATATGTTTTTCTAGGTGAGAATAAAACTCTTCCT